>JAOTQW010000029.1:12620798-12637667 GCA_026260075.1 Sisor rabdophorus | reverse complement strand
GACCCCGGAAAGTTCGGGAATAAGCGGGTACAGAAGATAAATGAATGAATGAATAATACCACTTTCAAACAGACTAAGTGAGTTGAGCTGCATGATTAAAAGTGGAAGCGTCAGGTTTTTCTGATGTGTCATCAACAGCTCAACTCATGTTAATGACCCATAATGCAACTGCAGAGAAAATTCTATGCTACTAAACAGATAAACACCACTGAGAGCATGCAAAATATGAATTTTCTTAAATAGTATTTATCTATAATAAATATTTACAGTCAATGATTAATTGTTTTTACAAAAAATTATTGGAAAGCCTTAAAATAAACTGTTAAAGCCACAAAACAGACAATAAATCATCATAATTCTTTATTTAAAAAATTAAATAGGTACCCAAATTTGATAGTCTGCACTAGTTAGTCATCATCAGTTAATCATTATTAATTTTTACTTCTGTATGACATTTTGATTTAATTTATTTTAAATATTTTTTTTATTTTATCACTTATCTTTCCATTCTCCATTATGATTTAAACCATTTTCTCACCTTCACACCTTACACTGGACTATGGCAGGCAAGTTTCAGTAGAAGCTGCAGAGAAAAAAGCTCGGGAGCTCAGTGTGATGTACATTGAGACCAGTGCCAAGGCTGGTTATAACGTCAAGCAGGTGGGTCTTACAATACGCCTGTAGACAAGAGCTGATGGTGGAGAACGATGTTCTTTGTTTCCATTGTAGATCTGATCACATATATTATTGCTGTTTTTTTCTGTCTGTCTTTAATGATGATTATTTTACTACATTGTTCTTTTCCTGTTGTTCCTTGGCTGCATTGCTGTTTCTTTATATTCTCAGCTTTTACAAACATATTATAGAAAAAAACTAATCTTTTCCTGTTTCTGTTTACTAATATAAAGTTGAGTGTTTTCTCTTTTTCTTTCTCTTCTTTTTTTTCCCCTCCTGTTGTTGGCATCACCCCCGTTTCTGTTTATGTTCCACCCTCCCTGCTCGGAACTGAGCAGACAGATCACCACAGAGGAGGGCGAGCAGAGGGCTAAGGAACTGAATGTCATGTTTATTGAAACCAGTGCAAAAACTGGCTACAATGTCAAACAGGTATCGAGTTAATGAAATGAGAAAAGCCTAGCCCATCAGCCAACTCTTTCTCCTACGTCTACTTCTTATACCACTCACTCGCTTTTGTTCGGCTGTCCTTTTCAGCTTCACCCAGTGACTTTAGACAATTTCTATACAGTTCATATGCAAACACACTGTGTTTAGGGCTAAGGCTGGGTATGCTTTGTTCATACTTTGAGGTGTTTTGCTTTGTATGCTTGCCGTAATGGTTTTCTGAATGTTACTACAGCATGCTGCCATTAAGCTGAGTTAATTTTTTTCCAATAAATAAAAAAAAAAAAAAAAAAGTCTGATCTAATTGAGAATGGTTTTTTTATTCTAAAAATTTTTAAAGTTTTTGTTGTTGCCTAAACATTTTATTTGATTGATGTATTATCGTTAGATTGGAGTAGTGGTAGCACAGTGTTTTAGGTGTTGGGCTGCCCATGAGCAAGGCCCCTGAACCTCCAATTGCTCAGTTGTATAAAAAAAAAAAAATGTATTTGCCTTTGGATAACAATGTCTTCCAAATGCTGTAAGTGTAAACGAAGCAAGATTTTACTGAATGACGACGGAATATATGTAGCTCCATCTAGCATCTAATAGATTAAACTGTCACAAATTATTATCGAAAATGTTATTTTATGCATTTTATTTATGCATGTGTACTTATCTGATAGCTAGTACAGTGAGGGAAAAGTGGTTTTGATCCCCTTGTTTATTCTAACAGTGAGAAACAGAATGACGACAAAAACTATAAGTTGGATAAAAATTTGACCTCAAAACAAGATGTTTCTTGTAGTTGGTCACCAGGTTTACACACGTCTCGGAAGAGATTTTGTCCCACTCCTCCTTGCAGGTCAAATGTACAAAATCACCAGAGGATTAAAATAGTTTCCCTCACTGTATAGACTTTTTATTCTATAAATCAAAACACAGAATAATTATTTTTAATAATTATTTTTTATATTTATATATTTGCCATTTTAAACCTGTCCTAATAAAATGGTCATATTGACATTATGTACTAATAGCTATGATGAAATGCTAAATTTTGCTTTTTTTCCGGCAGCTTTTTAGACGTGTTGCTGCAGCTTTGCCAGGGATGGACAGTGCACCAGAGAAAAGCAAGGAGGACAGTATCCTTTCAAATATAATTGTTTATCTGCTCAGATCATATACCCGGAATGTATATCTGTGCTTATAGTAAACCAAAATGGGTCATACTTTAGACATTAGTAAGCATTTTTAACATCAGAACAGTACATTATTGTAGTGTTATCTGCAGTTATTCTATGATTCTATACATCCTTAACTGTTTTCTCAGTGATTGATATTAAACTGGAGAAATCTCCTGAACTGCCGGTGACCGAGAGCAGCTGCTCCTGCTAGTAACCGCTCCAGTCTCACACCAGCTCGGCCTCCTCCCCACCAACAGCTTGTCTTTCAGTGGCCCTGTGCCATTAGTCAGAGCCTTTTATTTTTCCTCGACTCAGTGACTTTTCGGAGTAACCGTGTGGATGTGCAATTATTCTGTACTAAAACAGATTATCGAGAAAAAAATATATATATATGTTAAAGGAAAAAAAACAGTAACGAAATTTAAGCATAGGTTATACCCTCATTGGATTTATATCTATCCTGACTGCATGGCATTGTGTATGATTGCAGACTGACACAGCTCAATTGCTCCTGCACTTTTAAAAATTTTTTTTTTTTTTTTGAGCATTCATGCCATCACGCTCATTGTTGTCGTTTTGTTTCAACTTGATCATGTTGGACCGAGAGCCTCATCTCATAATACCTTGCTATTTAATTTCATTTAAATGAACCGAAAGGCAAATTGCAATGCGTTGTCTATCGATTCACTTCAAGTGTGTAACTAATGTTTTAACTGTAATACTGTGGTGGTGTCCCCCCCCCCTAAAAAGGCCAGTTCTGACATCGATATTGAGGAATCTTTATTTAGGAATAGACAATTGTAGGGGTAAAAAGGGTCTAGCACAAAATTATATATGTTTAAAAATGACGCCCATACAACATTTACAACCAAACTGTAATTGAATGTGAATAAATTTGGTCTTTGGGATCAGTACAATTCGAGTCTGGTTTCAGGGTGGTGTTGGCCAAAGAGAACCATTTTTAAGACATGCCTCAAAGTCATCACAGCTAAATTGCATGGAATACAGCTAGCTGAAGTAAAAAAGCGTTTTAACAAGATAATGTAGATACTTGGGTTCTTCAAACATGAACCCTGTATTAAAACCTCTCAGAAACTGGAAAAATAAAACCTAATCAACTGTAAGAAGTGAAAAACTTTATAATTCTTTCATGGTTATTGGAAGCAAGGATTCATATTTCATGCTATTGGGTGTACTGAATTTTAGCAGCTGCATCTGGTGCCTGCGTTCGCTGTGCTGATTTTACCATGTGTACAGTAAAACATTGTAAGAGCAGCATGCTATCCTAGTGTGCTTGCAAACGCACTATCACGGTGGTCCGGGGAGGCCTGCTGATTCACGTAAAGCTGCAAAGGTTTCGGTCAGGTGTATGGATTTATTTCTTCTTAGGCACAAATTTTGCTTAGTGTTGAGAACTTATCCTGAGGAGTTTAAACATGTGGCTAATGCACGTTTTGCGACTTGGTTTTATATGTTAATTTATTTATCTTTCTCACTAAGGATAGAAAAATGTGTTGTGTGCTTGGCAGTTTTAAACATTTGGGGAACAGATCTATAGCTTGCATTTTGGTGTGTGCGTGCGTGTGCGTGTGTGTGTGTGTGTGTTTTCAAAGGATCTGGCCAGACTGTATCTATAGTCGTGTACATGCACTTGAAAATGTAAATTTTTTTTGGACAGCAGCACCACCACACAGTAAAGCTTGTTTTGAAATAATAGCATTTGACATTGGATGAGTCTCTACGTATTTAATTACGAGAAACAGCTGTATACTTAACGTCACTGATCGAATAGTCCGCTGTGTGCTATTCTGAAGTGTGTTTGTCTATTTGAAATATGCTGTCTTTAGTGTTTAGCTAAATTTGTGAAAAAAAGATTCATTATCTGCTGTAAAAATGGGAAAAAAACACAACACAAATGAAAACATGAATAAAGTTATTTCACCAAGCGTTGATATTGGATCAAGGAATGTGTTTTTAACCCATTTGTTCCTGTAAGAATTTAACTTTAAATTAAGAAAATAAAGGCTCTAGGTAATAAATGGGTTTTATTTATCTTCTATACCCGCTTATTCCCTAATTCAGGTTCACGAGGGGTCTGCCAGAACCTATTCCAGCGCACATAGGGCAAGATACAGGGAGTACACCCTGGACAGGTCGCCTGGGCAGGGCCACATACAGACAACCACACAGACATTCACTCCTATGAGCAATTTTAAAGGCACTAATCAACCTAATGTTTTTGGACTGGAAAGAAACCAGAGTACCCAAAGGAAACCCCACACAAGTGCGGGGAGAACATACAACCCGCACGGAAAGACTCCGTGCCTAGGATTTTGACCCGGGACCGCCTGTGTACATTACAGAATAATATTGTTATAGGAATAATGTGTTAAAAGAAATGTAGGGTTAGGCAATAAGTCGTTTACATAAATGTAGGGAATGAAAAGATTTTAAAGAAATGTAGGATTCCGGGAATAAAGGTGTTATAAAAGAATGTATGGTTATGGGAATAAATAAAAAAATAAAGGGTTTATGGAATAAAGAGGTTCAAAGAAAAGAATGGTTAAGGGAATAAAGGGGTTTTAAATAAATGTAGAATTCGGGGAAAAGGGTGTTTTAAAAGCATGTAGGGTTAAGAGACTAAAGCGAGTTTAACGGAATGTGGGGTTCAGGGAATAAATGAAGAGAATAAAGGGTTGATGGAATGAGGAGGTTTAAGGGAATGTAGGGTTAAAAGAAATGAATGAAGTGAATACGTGATTGAGAAATTTCTTTCATGATTTTCACGATCAAGTGCGCATGTTTTTAGATTCATAATGAGGAGAAACAAATTTTAGCGGAACGGATTAATCGATAATTAGTTTGATCATTAGTCATCTTCACTCCTGCTCCTCTTCATCTCATATTAACCTTCCGCCCTTTACTACAGATTTCTGTTGGAACAACGTGAACAAAACTAAAGGGGGGTTTAGGGCGCCGTGCTGCTGAATGGAAGCGTTGGAAGATCGGGTTTCGAGCCCCACCACCGGTCATCTACTGTTGCGTTACTGAATAAGACCCTTTAACCCTTAACAATAGCTGACCCTGCGCTCTGACCCCAACTTACTAAGGTCAGATATGCGAAGAAACACGTGATTGTGATGTAAAGTTTACGTGGCAAACAAAGACATTTTTACATTTATCCCTGTACCGAAGTGGAAAGTTAACGCGTGGTTATTTGGGTAATGGTGTCGAATGGGGTGTACCGGAGCCATTAAGGACACATCAATCAATGGGTTTCGGTGCCGTTTACAGCTTTAAGCACTGTTTTACATTTATTTCTGGGCCGCACATACACCGAGTTGGATAAATGTCAGTATCACTACACCCACTAACGACCAAAACTAGGTAGGCACGCCTGAGATAACGCGGAAGTGAAAGTAGGCTAACGTTACCTATAAAAGCCATGAAGTCAGCCACGCTTTAGACTTTAAGTAAAGTTACTAGTCTGGACACGGCTCGACATTAAACTGATCGTCGTGCTGCGGATTACCGTTGACACCTGTTTTAATCCCGAAAGTGGTGTACCGTGGAGACTACCATTGTTTGGCTGGAGTTGCGGTGCGGAAAAGGAGAGCAAACGAGAGCTTTGCTAGAAAGTGCTTTAAGAGGGGAGTAGTAGAGGAGTAGACTTTCCCCCTGCGATTCGGACATTAGTCATGTCTCTGGGCTCAGAAATCATTCCAGGTGAAGCGCTTTTCTCTGACTTCAGGAGACAGTGTCTGTCCACCGAGAACTGGGTGAATAATTACAGTAAGAACGGAATGGAGGTGTGGGTCGAGGTGCCACCTTTAACCAACTCACCCCAAATGAACAAAACCAGCTACTCTAAACTGCACAAAATCAAGGTAAAGACCAGATCCAAAGTTTATATATATCCAATATTTTTCTAGTTTATGGGTCATGAATTCTTTTGTTGTTGTTTTTTAATACATTTATTTTAGTGGTTTTAATTAATTAATTAATTTATATCATTCAATTGTAGAAGAATATTGTCCTAGATTATCTATATTGTGAGGTTGTACCCGAGTTAATCTGTCTGATTGTGGATGTTTATTTTCTTCCACAGTGTCAACTTGCCATTAATGACGTTTCTGCTGCTACCATGTATGATGTTCTTCATGACAACAGTTATCGCAAAACATGGGACCCTGCAATGCTGGACAGCTTTGAAATAGCCCGCCTATCTGCCAACTCTGATGTGGGCTATTATTCCTGTAAGTTCTATCACAACATCCTGAATTTTCTGTATGCCGTGGGATTTCTAAGGTCCTTACAGTCACTTTATTACTCACAACATAAAGATATACCCTTTGATGATGCTCACAATGAAGACACAACCAGTTATGTATATAAATGACTGTATGTTTTGTGTATATCTTCTATAACACATTTCTCAGTCCAGTAACGACAGCGATGACGCACAGCCACACAACACATGCACTGGCATGGTATAATATTTGTTTCTACACTGGGGTTGCTCTGAAGCATTTTGCATTACAGTTGATTGTTTTTTTTACACAACTTTGCATTTTAGTTAACGTCAGCTAGTTTTTGCAGCAGGCTACACACTAAAATATGATTTTAGATAATTAATTGTATTATTTATTTGACTTGCAATAAATGAATTGTTGGTTTACTTCAACATCTCTCTGTGCTTGTGCTGGATTACAGCTGTTTCTCATATTCATATTTTTTAACCACAGGGCTCTGTCCTAAACCACTGAAAAACCGAGATGTGGTCACTGTGCGCTCCTGGCGTGCCTCTGAAGATGAAAAGATAATTGTCAACTACTCTGTCAAGCATCCGGTAGGTCTGGATATCAATAGAAATCTTTATACATGTTATAAACTAGAATACTGATATTCTATTAATACATTTTAAATGGCTCACACTAGCTGTGATTATTTTATTCCAATTCTATAATTAGTCCATCCGGCCACGCCCGCCCTCACCCTCTTGCTATCACGCCAATTTTATCTCTGTCTGTCCTATAAATTAAAAAAAATCTTTTTATAAACTAATGGGTTTATTATTATTATTTTTTTTAGAAATACCCTCCACGTAAAGATTTGGTGAGAGCCGTTTCCCTCCTGACTGGGTACCTGGTGAAACCAACAGGGCCGAACAGCTGCACCTTCATTTATCTCTCACAAGCAGATCCCAAAGGTAGGACCACAACCCTATATGTAATAAGCTGTAAAGACGTATCAGAATAATAGTTAATTCTGTGACAAATAAATTAATTGAGTGTTATGTCAACATGGGTCATGTCATAACTGAATGCCAATGTCATTAAATCGAGGTAGCTTTTTTAAAGCAAAGAACAATAAAAATAAAGGTACTTTATCTAAAATAATAATAATAATGAGTAAGATTTGTATATGATATATATCAGTGAGTTGTATTAATGTCCAAATATGTAGATCCAAGTTACTCAGTCAATATCAGTTACAATTAATAAAAAAATTGAATTAATATGATAACTGACTGATTCATTTAAATAAAGTTTACAAGAAAAAAAAAAGACTGAGAACCAGCATTCAGAATTTATGAAAAATTTTCTATCACAGTTCTGTGTAGATTCGATTAATTAAATGTAATAGAATGTAATAGAGAGGTTTTTTGTTTAAAATGCATTATATTTCTATTTTATATGTATTTTATATATTTTATATCTTGTATTTATATTAATCATGTGTTGATGCTGTCTTTCAACAGGTTCTCTTCCTAAGTGGGCAGTAAATAAGGCAACTCAAGTCCTAGCACCTCGAGTAAGTACATAATTTATTCATTCATCTTTTGAGGGCGGTATGGTGGTGTTCAACTGCTTTTAAAATTATAATCTACTTTTAACAGTGGCTTGGTGGTTAGCACGGTTGCCTCAAAGCAAGAAGGTTTAATTCCCGGGGAAGGGGACTTTCTGTGTAGTTTGCATGGGTTTACTCCAAGTTCTTCGGGTTACCTTCCACAGTCCAAAAACTTGATTGGTGACTCTAAATTGCCCATATGTGTGAGTGTTTTTTGTCTGTGTGGCGCCGCAATGGGCTGCCTCTCGCCCTAAGAGCGCTGGGATAGACTCAAGCAGACACCAGTGAACCCGAATTAGAGCATAATAAAAGGGTATGGAATTAAGCTCTACCTTCTACAGGGTTCCAGCCCTACCTTCTGCAGGGTTTGTTGGAGTCTACCAGAGCTAACCATCTAGTCATCTTATGATCAGTCATGGTAGAATCACCTGGAAACCTGATGATTGCTGGACTAAAAAAAAACCTATCAACTATTCTTTTGTAGAATCAAGCTAAACCTGCTGGTCTAGTTTCAAAGGCAACTGCATCACTACTGCCATCTAAAACTATTTAGAGCAAAGTAAATTTTAAGTAACATTCCTTAAACGGTTTTCTTAAAGAGTCTTTATTCACATTCCATTTAAAGTCCAATTTACAGGGTAACCATGTAAAATTAAGTCCACAGAAGTCACAGTTTATACATTGCTTTGTCGTTGATCTGCTTACTTGATCTTTCTGATCTTTACCAATCTGTTATATATTGTTTGAAATAAGAATCAAATCAGCCAATTAATAGCTTATTCAACCTCACCGCACAAAGAAAACCCCAAATAATACTAAATAAATACATCTGTGGATAACGACAGCATGAAAAGCAGGATTCCAAGGTTATACTTACTCAAGGTCTTACACAAGCACATGTGTGAGTGTAAACAGAAAGAACTGCTGTTCGTTGTTATGTGCTGCTACATTCTCAGTCACTTCCTTGTTTCATCACTCTGCAGGTTATGAAAAGTTTGCATAAGGCAGGTCAAAACTACGTTGCCTGGAAGGCTCAGCACTCTCCAGATCATAAACCATGGCTTTACCCTCTTCAAAGTAATCTTCCCATGATGGACCCATCCGAGTTGAGCATCCAACGTGCAGACTCTCTGGAGAATGTGGATGAGACCTTAACTCGTGACGCTGTGGAGAACGAAGACAGCAGCTGAAGGATACCAATGGATGAAGAAACGTTCACTCCTTTTTTGTACTTCCTGTTTCCTGCATTATGGCATTTGGTGCTGTTTGTACCGTCTGATTCCCCCTTTTTTTAAGGTCAGAGGTGGTTACAGGCACTAAAATCCAAATGTGTGTTACACAAAGTGGTGCCACCTTAGGTTTTTTTTTTTTTTTTTTCCAAAAAAAAGCTAGATTATATGAAGGTTGGCAAGAAGTTTTTTTCCTTGGAAAAGAAAAAGCCAAAGTGACCTAGCGTAATGTAACTTGCAAAGGAACATTTTAACCTGATCTGTGAAGTGTTACATGATTTATTTTAAAGTTTTATTTATTTTTCTTATACTTGAACAAATGAACTGTGGATTATTTGGAGTGATGAAGGAAGCTTCGAGGCATCCGGGGTTTCCATGAAAAATTTTGTTGCACATATTTTCTAGCGTTAGTGCTGGAACATGATTTAACATGACTATATCACTAAAGATGGATGTTGGATTATAGAATTTATTTATTGGTAAATTATACAAAACTGCTGGAACTTACATCATCCATCAGAAGCCTGGACATTAACTGATGCTTTAATTTTTTGGCAAAATGTTCCTGTGTAAACCGGTATCCAAGCAGGAAGCCAGAGTAAATTGGAAAATCACTTTACAAAATACAAGCAATTGATCACCAAAGCACCATATCCTATGTAAATCCACAATGTGTTGTCCTAAAACAATTTTCTTATAGGAACCGTTTTTATTTAATCTTACCAACAGGGACAGATGTGTGAAATATATTGGATGTTATGAAATGTAATTTGTTTCAAATTTCTTGTACAGATCATAATTAAAATAAACCAATGAATCATTTAAAACAAACGAACTTTATTTGTCAGCAAAACTTTGTAAGTACCAACATGTCTTTGCCTGGTTATGAACATACAAACCCACAATGATATTTTAGCAAAAACACAATTTCTATACAGGACAACAATTTATCAAGACATAAAAAAATGTAGATCTAAATAAAGAAAAATACTGAATTAAGTTTGAATGTTATATTTTGATGTGAATTGTACAAAATAAACCCGCCCCCAAGATACACTATCGTCAAAAGTTTGTGGTCCCCTGCCCATTAGATCCATATGTGTTTCTTCTCCAAACTGTTGCTTTAAATATGAAATCACACAGTTGTATGATTACATTATTTCTTCATCAGAGCTAAGAGACTCCAACACTGTTCCAGCATGATAATGAGCACAAAGCACATGAGCTCTATTATCACATGCTATGTTATTAGTGTAGAAAAAAACAGCAGTGTTCGACACGAAGTCCTGGTCTCAACACCAGTAAACACCTTTGGGATGAACTGGAATGTGTACTGCACCCCAGACCTCCTTACCTGACATTAGAGTCTGATCTCACTAATGAATTAAGAGAGAATTCACATTCAAGCTTCATGTTAAAGTAGACAGTAGGAAGAGTGAAGCTTTATCTTTAAATGGGAATAAATCTGAAATAAGATGTTTAAAATCGCGTGTTTTTGATGTTCAGGTGACCACAAACTTTTGGCAATGTAATGTATAGACAAGCATTGTTGATTTATAAATACATTTCTCATAATTTCTTGTTATTGCTTAGTATTTTATTTAATTAGTTAAGATGGTTTTATCTTTCAGTAGTAAAATTTCAGTCAGCAGGATATTAAGTTAAATAAAAAATCAATATACAAAAAATTATAATTATGTACAGTACATACTGTAGCGTGTGTCTGTGGGTAGCCACAGATTTAAAAGCATGAGCGTGTTATAGCACAGACTATGGATGAAACTAATTATTAAACTGTTTATCAGATCACTCAGAAGTATCAAGCTCCGGTGCTACATAGAGGAGCATAGCAGCCAACTAATGTGAGAGAAACAAAACAAAAAGAAAAAAAAATGTAAATGTAATCACTACTGGAAAGAAAGCAAGTACCTTTCGTTATAGCAACACAACATGAAATCTGATCATTATCAGACTTGTGGAGTCTTCTTACGGTTATTAACTACAGGCTAGTAATTAGAAGACAATTGCACAGAGTGTCAAAGATCGAATTATAGCCAAACTGTTCTAGATTACTATAACAACTCAAAAACAATTTTAATCAACATTTTATTTTAGATATAAATCCTCACTATCCTCTTATAATCCACAGATCAAAGCATAATATATTTATGACTGCACAATATATCAATTCAGCATCAAAAACGCACTAGTCATATCAAAATAATTTCTCAAATCACATGTGTTTTAACCCCAACCTGACATCCTGCACAGATCAATTATAGAGCGAAATGTATCATTTGCACATAAATTCAAGGTTTACTTTGTCAAAACAAGTTTACAGCATTAATAGCTTTTGTTAATTGTGTTTAATTTATAGTCAAGATGATGCAGTCTAATTTTAGATTTAATTATTTCATTTTTGTTTCTGGATCTCCAAAAAAACTGTATATGTTTCAGGTACAACTAGCGTAATTGGGTGGTTTAGGTCTGTTTGAATACTTTGGTAAGCTCTTTTCTACTGTATTTTAATAATAATAAAATTCCGTACAATGTCGTACAGCCCCACATGTATATACATATACATACATATATATATATATAGTGTATAGCACTAACAAAAATAGTTGGTAAGTTACCGTTTCCTTATTTTACTTTGTGTCTTAACTCGATAATAATTTATGATAAATTACAACTGTTCCTGCTTTTGGTATTGTTGGTGCAGCAGAATAAGGTCACATTGATATTTTAACAGGAATGCAAATATCACTTGATGTCTGCTAGCATCAGTGGAGAATTTTCAGACAGACCATATTGATGCTCTTCCACAAAGTCCTCTACTTCTATGTACAGTCCAATAAGCATGTTACTATGGTGCATCTTTTTGTAAATCTTCTAAGATCAGCTGTGTTTTATTTAAAAATACAAGTTTGAATGTGATCACTGACAAGTTTGTTGTAAGTTATAATTCTTTTATTATTTTGACCTCTTAAATGATTCGTCTTGTTTTCGTTTTCACTTTGATGTCACAATTTTACATTAGCAATTTTACATAAAGTTGGAAAACTCTACAGTGTAACTTCTCTAGACAGAGGGATATTGTCACCATCACCCCTTGGGGAAGGTTGCACAAATGCTTTGAGCTTTAAAGATTTAGACCAACAAACAAAAGAATGTAACTGGTAGAGGCTACACACAATGATTTAAACAAGTTACAGCGGCCCAGCCTGAACCAGTTTAAAACCGGGCATATTATAACAAAGTTATAACCCTTCATTTTCTCAATCCTGTTTGTAGTGTAAAACATTTCCTGTTGCATGTAAATATCACAAACATCTTTAAATTAGCCCATTCTATCCCATTTAATATTTTATTTTATAAATTTTCCCCTATTCTTTTTGAGCTACATTGTATTAAATTTTATATATTACACAGTTTAAATATTCAGTTCTTCAGTTGTCATATTAAATATTTAGAAAGGGGGGGCGATCAGATCCTGTATTCCCACATTATAGGCAACATATAAATTAACACACTAATTGTCAAAAGAACTAAACCTATCCAGGATACCACTGATATTATGCCTTTCAAACATGTTTCATTTGCATGTTTAATTAAAAAGTAAATAAAAATAAAATAATCATTTTGTTGAGAGTGGAACTGTGACTGTATTAAGGTGTCAACCTTCTTGGCTTTATATCCAACATTATGCCACAAGGAACCATGAAGTACGACAGAACAAATGAATTTCAATGATGGACAATTCTAGGGTGTAAAGGAACTATAAAACCCTGACCAACCTTGTTGACCGATTTCACTTTAGTTCCTAGAAGAAATACGACTTACTTACACCAGTTCTGTCAGAAGAAATTATTAAAAATCACATAAATCATTGTGAGAATCCTTGTGATTCTATAGAAAATAACAAAATACTAACAAAATGAACTTCCTGCATAACAGAAAAATAGCTGTAACAGTTTTATCAGTCATTATAATGACCTTTTTACAGAAATAATGACAGTAAAATGATTGGCAAAAAATGTCTTTGCACCAAGTAAACATTTGTCACAGTTTTGTTTGTGATTAAGTAGATGTGATATTTGGGTTATTTTTTGTGTGTGTTCGGCTGTATCTGCCCCTTGGAGAACATTAACTATTAGTTTGGGTTAAATGAATGTAAAAATAAAATTTCATTCAAATTTGGCAGCATATTCATGTGTGTAAAATAATTCTAGGGGCACGTCTTAATACAGTGTTAAAACAATAGTAAACAAAGGTATTTCTTTTACTCATTCAGTAGTAGTCATTCTGACTGGACTTGACAGCAGCAACGCTTGTAACTCATGAAAGAGGAATGTAGGCTAACTCGCTGTATACCATAGTGAAGAAACTGACTGAGGCATTACATTTACCTTTTATAAGAGAGCACTTAAAGGCATTGGGTGTTTGCCAAATGTCGGGTGACATGTACATCAGAAATGTTGTAAAGTTACTTTACATAGATATTTGAAGGCATATATCTTTGGACATTTGCAAATGTACATTTTTCAATGCTTGCTCAGCAAAATGCACTTTTTTGAACCCTAGGAAATAAAGTTCACTTATATCTGATTGGCAAACCATTTGTGTTTAAAATAAAAAAAATAAAAAATAAAAAAACTAAACAAAAACAACGATGACATTAAAAAAGTGGGGTCCTTTAAATAAGTTAATCTGCCAAAGTACAGATATATTCATGTAGTGAGAAGGACCTCAAACACACCACTAACACAATTATCAGGGAAATAAGTAAAATGTGTTCAATCAGAGTGGAAAAAGCACAACAAAATTAATCATCAAGCAAAGAAGATGCAACTCCTAGAAAGTGTGTGGGTTGTGTCCGTAGGCCAGTGGATTGATTTAGTTATTATAGATTAGGGGTTATTTTTGTTATAACTTTTGATTAACTGTAAATTAGGTAACCCATCATTAAAGGTGCAATGTTTCTAGGGTGGTTTAACAATATCAATGTCAGAAATTTTTTGGAATAAAATGTAGCTTTACTTTACCTTAAATCAAAATATATTCAGTGTAAAAACAAATAAACCAGTCTCCTCCAATACATTTCCAGAAAACGTCATGCTGCGATTAAATTATAAAAGCCAAACATGTGTGAAAAGCTTATAGCCATGACACACTTACATGCCATCAGATTATCTAAAAACTAAAACATCATAGACAGTAATACAACAATTAAAGGTTATTCACAGGGTTTTTGTGTCAACCATCATTGACCTACCAGATCATTAATAAGGCTGGGCTCTTATTTCAAGCATGTGACCTGCTTTTACTTTCAGTTCAGAGTTCAGACTCTTCCAGTCGAACTATGACTTTGCCCCAAATCTTATATATAGAATCATACTTTCATACTATAAAATAAGTAGTATGTTTGATTCTTAGTATGCGCAAGAGACGACTCATCATATGGCAGAGCAAGCAGACACGCCATAATCATAAAAAAAATCACTGTTAAATTGCACTTGTTTAACATCAATTATTTAAAACAGTTATGGAATTTTGTTGCCGTCCTTATCCAAAGCGACTTACATTTATCTCTTTTATACAGCTTATTGTAACAATTGCGCCTTACTCCGGGAAATTAAACCCTGATCTTTCAATTAGCAGTCCAACACCAAAACCACTGCACCACTACTTTTCCAGATCATTATCCAACTTCAAATTTGTGCTGCTGTAACCCTGAACGTTATATGATAGTATCAAAATGGCAGGTGTAGCACAACCAAATTTCATTCATACTAGCTATAACCATACTATAAGTATGTGCTTGTTTAACAGCTGGGAACTACATAATTACTGAAATGAAGTATATAATTAAATTTTATGCAATTATGGACACAGCCCATGTCTTCATGGACCTTAATTTGGGCACAGGCTACATTGCTTGCATTAAAAATTAATTCCTAAATACTAGAAAACACTTGAATACTGGAAAAACAAAAAAGCACTGATAAACGTGCCCTTTGTGGGGTTTCGGCAACATGTTGTGACACACATAAAGGGGGTTATGGCCAGGAATTCACACACATACAGCAATATAGCAAAGAGTGCAAATACCACCTTTAGTGCATAGTTGTAGCGGTGGTAGTTTTTCGTATTGTTTGTTTCTTGCGTAAAAAACAACAAAAATAATATCAAACTAATAGAAAGTATAATGTGGCAAAGACTTAAGTTGGGCAATTTCTTTAAGTTTTTTTTAGGTATTAACGCTATAGTTCATACCTCTGACAGGGCAGCACTAGTGAAAGACAGGAGCTGGACTGCTGATGACATAATGCATGAATCCTGCGACTAAGTAAGCCACGTCATCAGAACGTCCATCCTCGGTGCGTCTCTGCCACCTAGTGTACCGTCCTCTCCTTCTGTCTCTGGTAATCTAACAGGGAAGATCAAGCACACTGATACACTAGAAAAAATCTAACAGAAATCTTTAATTGATATTTTTCCACATTCATGGGAATCCTAAAACCTGAATAAAAATAACAACAGGAGAACTTACTGTATGGAAAATAGCGAACCCTCATCACAATTTCTCTGGCTGTCTTCAAAATCTCCACAGCCTAACGTAAAAACATAAAACATCAATTATTTTAGTCATTGATTATTGATTACTAAAAAACATTTCCAATAAATATTTACTATTTAATATTCACTACAACACCAGTACCAATTATACAATTTTTAAATTGGTATAATTAATTGGTATTGGGGAATAAGCTTTTCTTTTTCTCTGTGTGAGACCAGGAACAAATAAAATATGAGGCTGATCATAAGGAATGATATAATGATCATAAGGAATAGGAACACTAAATCAATATAAAACTAAAAAATATACAATGTACATACCATTCTGAAAAATTATTAAACATTGTAAAATATACTAAGATATCCTGTATAGTTTGTAGTAATACTATTATAGAATGTGTAGTAATACTACTATTCCAAACTTTAAATATGTATTTTTTTTAACTAAATTAAATGCAGACCACATCTTTATTACAGCTTGTTCACCTTTGAGTGTTCTATATCCTGAAAGTCCACTTCATTAACCGAAAGCACTTGATCTCCTTCCTGAAGTCCTGCTCTGTGAGCATCCGAATCCGGCACCACCTATTTAAAAAAAAAATAACAAAAAGAAAACATTATTATACAATGTATGCAGTCATGTATTTAAACTTTAATTCCTAGTTATTTACTGTAAAAATATAATAAACTTTCTGATGTGTATGGTCTGTCAAACTTTTTTTTTTGCAGTTGATAAGTCACGTATGTCTGTAGTTTACAAGATAATATTTATTCAAAAATCCACCCATATCATTATTAGAATCAATCTTAGAATTTAGGCGGCGCGGTGGCGCAGTGGTTAGCACTGTCGCCTCACAACAAGAAGGTCTTGGGTTCGAATCCCGGGCTTGGGGTCTTTCTGTGCGGAGTTTGCATGTTCTCCC
>JAOTQW010000029.1:12587315-12597466 GCA_026260075.1 Sisor rabdophorus | reverse complement strand
TATCTATCTATCTATCTATCTATCTATCTATCTATCTATCTATCTATCTATCAGTATTTTCGAACAGTGTGCTTAAATATAAAAAATGACATTAATAAATGCATTTTTTCATATTATATGGTAGATTTCGGCTTGTTGTACAAACTGCTTTCTTGGCAAACAATATTGTATATGCACAATTTTCTTACAATCCTTTATAGATGTGTTAAACTGTATCATGGTAGAGCTCATTTTCACATTTTCACTCGCCTTCCCAATCACAACACACCCAGAGGCACATGACAGCACAATGCCTACAGGCACTGGCTTCTCTGATGAGTGAAGAACTGAGCGAGAAGTGTGAGTATGTGGATGAGGCAGAGGAGTGCACAGTGGTCTCGGTAATGCTATTGGAAGGCTTTGGGTTATTTTTTATTTTTTTTTAAGCTTCGTCAAGGGTAATTTTTTCTACAATTAAATAATTTTTTTGTTATACTTGATGCTTAAAGCACCACATGTTGAGGGAGAAGCTGTTTGATCATTCCATGTTTTTGTTTTTTTTTACCCACGAGTAAGAAAAATTCAGGATGCAAGGTGCAGAGTAAGGGTGAAGAGATGCACAAATAAAGAGAGAAACAGCAAAGATAGAGAATAAAAAAAATTAGTGGGGGAGGATGGAAGGAATAAGCCGACTGAGAGGCGAGGGCCGGTGCAGTGCAACACAGTCAGAGCTGGAACGGACACCCAGAGCTCAGCCTTCCTCAGGTTGCCATGGAAACCACATTCCTCCCTCTGCTTGCATCCCCACAGACTGACTGCCTCGCTTGCTCTCCCTCCCTCTGCCTGTTTTCCCATCCCTTAACTCTCTGCCTTACGCAGTTCTATGTGTTCAGCAGTACAACATAGACAGAAATTCAACAACACACTAAAAGGACAGTCCCAGCCAAAAGCAACTATTATCTTATTTATAAACATATAACTGATGATTTTTGTTCAGATTTCTGGGCAGCGTTGCATGAATTGTAACACATATGAGTCACATTCTGCATGTTGTGAGCTTCTTTATGAGTTCCTTTTCCTCCACCCGTTAGTCCAGCAGCACCTTGCTGAACTTTTTATATGTTTTATAAATAGCTTTTACATCTAACTTTCTCAATTTCCACTCTCCCTGCACCTCACATTCTTTCCCCCATCCTTTCGTCACTATCTTTCTGTTTTCCTATAGCTTTCCCCTATCATTAGACTGTCACTCACATGTGCACTATTTGGTTCAGCAGCTGTTTTTTACCATCGGTTCTATTAATAGGAGTCGCAGCCTTCATACACTATTGTTTAGGCTCTCAGATTGTGCGTAATGTGGAGCCTCGGCAGTGTCTATGCCTATAGTGGTTTTGTCTATCTATTAAACACCGGAGGATCGCTTGAGCACAATTTCCATTTTTTCCACACTGCTATAATTTATGTATAATATGTATATATATGACATACTATATATATTCACACCCTTTCTAAAATATAGCCTTGTCTTGGCATTTATTTGAAACGATGCTTAGTAATAATGCTACTGCCCCTTTAAATCTGCCTATGCCTCATCTTACCTTATTTGGGCATGCATCCTGTTAGGTGCTTAGAGAGCAGTCACATGGCCTGCTGTGAGAGTGCAAAAAAATTACAGAATTTTTAGCTTATCTGAATTTAGGCTCATCTGTGTGAGTGTGTACCTGAAAGCTTTGTGATATTACCATTTCTGTTAATGGGAGTGCAATTAAGCCAAAACAAGGTTTTTTTGATGTGTCTTGCCTTGGAAATTATGTGGATGTCCTCACCTTTATTATGTTTGATATTTACTATTAGGTCTGCCAATCAGCTGTTATAATATAAAGTTTGTGCTGTTAAACCTTACATTTCTAATATTTAAAAAGAAATTTTGTTATTTGATCTAAATCTAGAGCTGTAAAAATGCTTATCTCCATGGTATAGAGTTAAACTAATAGCGTATTTGTTTCTAGCATTCAGTCAGCAACTGTATCTGTTTCCCCTCACATTTCTACTCCCATTATATTCCTATTTAGTACAGATATATAATACACTATGATGTAACGGCAACATAGAGTTTGTGTACAAAATCTTTCTTTTCTTTATTATACTGCTAGTGAAAGTGTCTGTTAAAAGGGATATATTGTTTGGTTAAATGCAGTTTCTGGATTCATAACCAAATAGAAACAGAACAGTATTTTGTTGCAGGGGAGGCTGAAGAAATATAAGAGTGCAAGACTCCAATCCAGGGGTGCTGCAGGACCTTGAATGTGATAGACAGGTTTCAAGAAACCTGATTTAACAGTGAATCATTTGCTCTGAATGTATCAGGATCAACTGGCGGTGTAATAGGTTTAGGTAACGGCACACACGTGTGCTGTTGTGCTTTAGCCTTGTGTCTTTTCCTGTCTCGCCTTTCTCTTATCTCTTTGGTTTATCTCTGTCCAGTTGAATAACTAAAGGTGGCGTAGTTTTTAGTATAGTTGCCTCACAGCGACTAGCTCGAATTCCACAGAGGGATCTTTCTGTTTGCATGTTTTCCCCATTTTGCATGGGTGTACTGGCGACCTGTCTGGGGTATACCCTTCCTGCCCTGGTCATATTACCTTTTTTTTCTTTTATATTGTTTCTTCAGTATTAAAGCTTAATCACAATATGAAGTTATCATGTGGACATGGATGGTTATGCTTGCATTGTAATTTTTAGATTAAATCTTCCAGTTGGTTACATTTACACGTATGGCATTTAGCAGACATCTTTATCCAGAGCAACTTATATTTATCTTATTTATACAACTAGATATTGAGATATAACAGTGACAACTTGGTAGTGATGGGAATTAAACCCCTGATCATGAAGTTAGCGACCTAACACTTTAACCACTGTGCTACCACTTTTCCATTAGAGCAAATAGAAGTTGTAATAGTAGTTCCCATTAACTTGTTTTAGTAAATGCTGTTTATTTTTTAAGAAACATGCAAATATTACATAGGATATTAAATTTCTTAAAATGTAACACTAATTAACAAAATACTTAAGGCACTGCCACCCACATGCACGGTTGCGCTTGGGCGACCCAAGTTGGATTCATGTCCACGTCCTTTCCGGTGTCTTCCCTGTTTCATTACTTTCTCTATCGTATAAATAAAGCCAATGCCAAAATTATTTTAAAAACATGTACAGTAAATAATGAGTTTAGTTAGTATTTTAATGTAAAAGTTTTATTGGTCATATATACATTTTCACAACACAATGAAATTCCTTCTTTGCATTCCAATTTAGTAAGCTGTAGAAAGAACACACCTAGAGCAGGAAGGGTTAGTTAGGGTCTTTCTCAAGGACCCAACAGTGGCTGACTGGTGGTAATGGGGCTTGAACCCATGTATTCTTGATCTCAGATAGACAATTCAGGTTGGCAGTTGTGGTACTTCAACCAAGATCTTTCTGATCTTTAGAGCAAGAACTCAGTGCCTTCACCATTTGAGCCACCACTATTTGGGCCACAGCTGCCAATGTGGGTTAGTCCTGAAATTGAATATCAGTTTTGCAAGCTATTTCTCTGTCAATGTGGCTTTTTATGTAGGAACTTTAGGTGTTTCTCAATCAATCCAAAATTATGCTTGATTGGCCTTACATTTTACAGCAATTGGCATCTATCCAGCGCGACTTGTATTTATTTCATTTATACAACTAAGCAATTGGGGGTTGAAGCTTTTGCTCAGGGGCTTACAGTGGTGGCTTGGTGATGGTCTTTCTGGTATCAGTCCAACATCTAAGCACCACTTTACACATCTTTTCCTTACAACTTTTTACCTTAGTTGTAAATGTGTTTCACCTATAGTGGACTGATGTACTGGGTTTGTTTTTCCAAGTCTTGAGCAGTTTATAAATATGACTAATGGGTTTTAGTGGCTTTTTTATCTATATAGATTGTTTTGGCTGATGCAGTAATTCGTATAAATAAGTGAAATTTTCATGTAACGTGTAGCATATTTTATGTCTGAGGTAAAGACCACCTTTTTTTGCCATGGAGAGTGTTGGAATTACTGCATCTTTTATTCTGTCTGTGTGCCTGCATGTGCTGAGTTTCTAGAGTGCTGTCCCTTTAAGAGCAGCCACTAAAACGGGTTCTGGTGGTGGTGCTGCTGCTGCTGATAGCTGTGCCGCAAGATGATTGGCTGCGTATCTTAGCGCTGTGCTGCTAAAGGGATGCTGCTATGCTCCCCACCCGTATCACTTCCCCCATCTCTCGCACTCTCTCTCTCTCTCTCGCTCTTTCCTTCTCTCTTTCTCTCTCTCCCACTCACAAACACGCTCTCCCTCTTCCTCTTGTTTGCTTGCCTCCCTCTGTATAATCCTCATCTAGGGCAGTTGAACTGAGAAGCAATTCAGTGCTCAGCTCCAATTTGCAGGCTGAGAAAAAAGAGTGGAGAAAAGAAAACGCTTTTCAACACAGGAGAAAGAAAACGAGGAACCTTGCTGGTAAAAAAGGAAAATACAGAAAGATTTTAATAGCTAACATCGTCCATAGATATATACAAATTGTTTATTATATATATTTGTACACACGCATATAGATATATATATATATATATGTGTATATAACTATTATATACCTGTATATAACTGTGCTTGTCTCTTCATATTATTATTTTTATATGTGCTTGTGTGTGTAAATATATACTTATATAAACAAATGAATTTATATATCTATGAATTTATTTACTTATCACTGTGAAGTAAGCGGAAAAAAGAAAGTTCCGTCATCAGGCTGGTCTCTGATTGATAAATTATATACCATATTTTTAGCTTTTCTTCCACATTTTTTTAACACCAAAAGGAGGAAGACTATAGACCTTTTTGTATTACTTGTTTTCTGGCTAATACGCCTTACCTCCTTTTTTGGATTGGGAGGAAACAAAGAGGAGGATAACAGTGCTTGGGAGACAGTGCAATTCCTGTGATTTCTGTGCTTTCCGTCGGCAGTGCTGTTCTCTGAGTCCAGCAGCATTGTGTGTTCTGTTTGATCTGAGGACGCAGCAGTGAGAGACAGTGAGAGAGCAAAGCATCGTCTGAGCCAGTCAGCATGCACAAACACCACCACTGCTGCAAGTGCCCAGAATGCTATGAGGTGACACGCATGGCTGCCCTGCGCCGAATGGACGCCCCAGCATACGGAGACTGGCAGCCGGAACCCTATGGATATCCGCCCGGCTATGGAGGTGGACAGACCTTACCGCCCCAAACCTCAGGAGGAGCAGGCATGGGCGGAGGGGGCACGCTGGGCCGAAGTAAAGGAAAAAAGATGTCAGCCGGGGGCCCTGGAGGCCCCATTCCCATGAGCCAGTCCAAGGGTGGCCCCAAGGTAAATGGCAACAACTCGGGAGGGCAAGGTGGATGGTGGCCAGAATGCACCTGTACCAATCGGGACTGGTATGATCAGGTAAATGCATTTGCCGTGCTTGATAGACGGCCTGTGCCGTTGGGGGCAGCAGGTGGTGTATGTGGTTGTTAGGTTGGGGCACTTGCAATTAATGAGCTTATCCTTTCCTATGGAGGTCTGTTTTACTGCAGCTAGTTGACGCTTGTATAAAATCCTTATAAAAAAATGGTCATTTTTTCTTTATGGCAGTTGGTTTCTGGACATAATTTGGGGTAGATCATTTCCTAGCTGTTTTTTTTGGTAAAGAAGATGGAGGAGCAGTGTGACAGGATGCTTAGTGGCTTAATTAAATGTCTGTGAAATAGCTGGTAGGTTTTTTGTGATTTGTAATTGCATAATCTTTATATTTCTGGATGCCTAGCTTTCTAGGGGACAGATGTGGAATACTGCACAAAAGGCAGTAGTTTTGCATTTAATTTAAAAATCCTGGTAATTATGTAAATTCATTTATTTATTTATTTATTTTAGATTTTGCTTATATTGTAAGAGCGCAAATTTGAATTTAAATACTGTGTATGTGC
Source organism: Sisor rabdophorus (assembly GCA_026260075.1). NCBI lineage: Eukaryota > Metazoa > Chordata > Actinopteri > Siluriformes > Sisoridae > Sisor > Sisor rabdophorus. The sequence goes on along the minus strand of JAOTQW010000029.1, from coordinate 12,591,487 downwards.
GTGTGTATGTGATAGAGAGAGAGCATGGATGGGGGAAGGGTCACTGTCAGTGTAATAAATGAAAAAAGCAAGCTCTTATGTGAGCAACATTGTGTGTGTGTGGTGCATATTAACTATACCTGTATAGTTATGCGGTGGCTTAGTGGGCAGTTTTTAGAAAAAAATTGAGATTAAGGAGTTGGATGTTATATTGAATTATGGTAAAATACAGAGGATAGACAGAAAATTTAAATCCCTGGTTCGGGTGGATTTTGTACATCATTATAATGTTGTCATTTTGCCTGACATGTTATCAGAGGATGTGTCAGTATGTGTTAAAGGCCACGCTACCTAGAAACATTTATCGTTGTAAATGAGGTATCTCAAGAAAAGCATTAGTAAAAATTATTGTTGTATCATTATACGCCAGTCGCATACCATAGATGTCAGTCAAAAAGGTTTCCTGGAATAATTACAGTAATATAGATAAAAAGAGAAAGATAGGAAGATGTTCATAAAGAGCAGCCAGTCAACCGGGAGGGGGAGGGGGTTACGTAAGATCAGGCGGTTGCAGAGGATGCGTAAAGAGCAGCCATGAATCTATGAACCAGCATCTGTCCCAACCCTCTGTAGGGCAACAGCCTACTTGGCTATAAGTGGTAATTTTGCATTATTACATAATATATGGCTTTTTTGGGATATATTTAACATTTTTTAATTTGTTATTCTCAGTAATTCAATGCAATGGCAAAATAAACAAACTCAATCTCTTTCTTAACCTGACACATCTTTCTAAATCCTGCATGATCAGTTATTTATTCCAGAGAAATATCGTCTATCATGCGGTCATGATTTGTCCATAGGTGCAGGTGGGCCCGAGCTTATCTAAGAGTTCTTCAATTAAACTGACCAATTTTATATCAGATAATTTATGGGTTTTAATTTGGGCAAGTAATTAAAATTAAAATATGTCAAATATTTATTGCAAACCTGCAGAGACAAATAGTAAAAGAAATTGAAAAAAATCTTCTTGGCATAGAATTCACAAGATTCTGATCTGTGTTGAAATAAATGCATCATGTAATTCTCGCAAATTTTTCCAGGTGAATTTTATGCTGTGAATCTTTTCTTCTACTACATTTACATTTACAGCATTAAGCAGACGCTGTTATCCAGAAAGACGTACAAAAGTACTTCAAAGTTGAACACAGCACAGTTCAGCACTGTTCAGGGCATGCATCTACTACATTCTACAACTTGTTCCATTGCTTAGTGTTATGGCACATTTATTGTGTTAAGAGTAGTTTTAAATGGTTGCATACACCTCCACCAGCCTAGATTGTTTTCTTAAAGCACAGATTTATGCGTTCAGAACAAAGTATTATAAATGTAAATTTGAAAGAAGAGTAAAAGTAAATCTGGTATGATACATAATTAGTTGTTTTGTAATAGTGTTGTAAAAGTGTTGTCCTGATAATGTTTGTCTAATTCAAAAGTATGCATTTAGTTGCGTATCAGGAGGAATATTCGTCATGCACTATCTGGCGTATGGTTTTAGCTCTTGTTGCACAAAAAGCTTTTCAAGATTAGTAAAATCAAAGAGCTATATTAATTAATACGGAAAATAGCTTTGCTATGTTAAATTTACAAAAGTGTAATATGAAAATATAAAAGATTAAATAAATACAGAAAATGTATAAATTATAGTCTGAAAGCTATTATATTGCACTTAGGGATTGTAAACTTTTGAGAAATTTATGGTAATGATAGACAATAATTTAAGCCCCACTTCAAAAGGCCATTTTAAAAAGTCTTATTCATTAAGTTATTATTAGTAAAAGGATTAAGCAGAGAAAATACAAACATACATTTATAGATCTTGTCGGAGAATTGTTGATTTTGGCAATAACAACCCTATGGTACCTATGGTTTTAGCAAAACTAAAATAAATTATTCACTTAAAAATTTTTATTTTTTTAATGTTTATGTCTTAGGAGACATTTATCACCAGCCTTTCACTAGAAACCCAAATGGCCAGTCAAGTTTCTGTCACTGCAGAAACTGTCCTGCATCATCTGTGGTTACACTCTTGTGTGAATCTCATAGAGAGGGTGTGTCTGTAGCACCGGACCTCTCATTTCCCACTCAACTTCCTTATCGCTTTATCCCATGAAGATAAAATGATCCCAAATATGCATGCGTGAGGCCTTTCGATCTTTTCTTTTTCTCCGCTAGCCATTATTAACTGATGCATGCCCTGAACACAACTGTGCTGTGTAGTAACACAATGTACAGTAATCACAATATTACAGGATTTTTGTATGCATTGTGGTCTAATGTATCCTTATTCAATTTCACTGTCCTTGAAATAAGTGATGGTATCATGATATTAATTTATTTTCTATACCTGCTTATTCCCTGATTCAGGGTCATAGGGGTCTGCTGGAATCTATCCAAGCTCTCTAAAAGCTCTGTTACAAAAGGCAGGAGGGTTACACCTAGGACAGTTGGAAATTCCATCACAGTGCCACTTACACACACACACACTCACTGCTATGGGCAATTATGGGCTAACGCTAACCCTAGGAACACATATAGACAACACCAATTAACCTAACATACATGTTTTGGGCTGAAGAAGGAAACCAGAGAACCTGAAATAAACCCACAAACCCGCAAGCACAGGAAGAACATGCAAACTGCACACAGAAAATGTGCCTAAATGGGAATGGAACCCAGGAACTTTTTGCTGTGAGGCAATAAAGTGTATCATTAAGCCACAATGCTGCCTATTTAAATTTGTGGTAAAAAAAATTCAAGTTTGTCGCCTTTATTTATGAAGTGCTTTAACAATGGAGATTGTATAGAGAATCAAAGAGTAGAATAGTATGTTAATAAAATGTAAAAAAAACTAATTATTAAAAAAATGCCATAAAAATTTATTTTATTTATGGCATTTAATTTATTCATGATTTTACAAACATTAGACTCGAGTTACTGTTACAATCTTATACATTTTTTCATGTGGTCCATTGTTGCTGACATCTGGCTTGGAGTTCCGATGCCTTTTGTTTAAAAAATTAATTACTGTGTTATCAATGTCCCCTATTTCCCTGATGCATTACCGAGCATTAAAATTATTTCTTTATTTCTGCTTAGAACCTTATACAGACATAAAGCTGATGTTGCTATGGTGACATGAGAGGGATCATAATTTTAGTGCTGTTTTATAGGCTGGATTATTCCAGCATTAGGTTTTAGTGTTATGGCTTCAGTTTGCACAAAAGCTCCTGTACTTATGTAGAGTCGAGTCATATGAGAGCATATATAAATTCTTCAGTGTTTTTAAGTGTAAATTTTATTTGTCACATTCATCATTATACACTGCACAACATATAGTAAAATGTTTTTCTTCGCATATCACACCTTGGAAGGTTGGGGTCAGAATGCAGGGTCGGCTCTGGAGCAGAAAGGGTTAAGGGTCTTGCTCAAGGAGCCAACAGTGGCAGACTTGACATTGTTAGGGTATGAACCCAGGTCTTTCTGGTTTTCTTATCAACAATTCAACGCTTTGAGTTGATTATTTAAATTTTACTTGTGTGTTTTTTAACGCTTAAGCAAGATCGACAAGTTGTTGTGGATAAGGACGTCTGCTATATGTGCAAATTTAAAATGTGTTTGTTTAGCCATTTCATCATGTTGGTTAATCTTTGTCCCAAAACCTGTGTCATTTGTCTGAGTAATATAAAAAAAATTTCAATGTGGCTTTTTAAAAATCTGTGCCACTGATGAGTATTCTGCATCATTTAGTATATCTTCTGTTTATGGAGTCTTCTTTAAATAGTGTATTGTCATACCTTTAGCCTCGCCCTGTGGAACTCGCTAGTGATATCATTGTTTTTTATTCTTTACAGCTAACACAATACTTCTGTCTGTTATCGTTTTTCTTGGCTGACTTCTCTGATATTTGCTTGTTAACATACCACATTTATACCAGTGACACATGGAAAAGTTTAACAAAAGCAGTGATCACAGGTTAAATCCAGACCTTAAATCAAGAGTTGTTAATAGAAAAATTAGATTAAAAAATAGATAAAACAGATGTTTTCTTAGTATATAGTATTTTTAATTACTGGTCAAATGGGGAAGGGGTGGCCTAGTGGTTAAGGTGTTGGACTGATACCAGAAAGACC
>JAOTQW010000029.1:12564908-12587215 GCA_026260075.1 Sisor rabdophorus | reverse complement strand
AGACCCCCGTGACCCCGGAAAGTTCGGGAATAAGCGGGTACAGAAGATGAAATGATGATAATGTTACTATACAGTTCTGATTTTATAGATTACGAATTATAATTGATTTAAAAGGATTTTATCAAAAGACTTTTTACACTAGGGCCCAAAATTAAGAAATAATTTTTACCTGTGTACTGACAAATTGTGCTAATCTATTATTCTTTAAAAAAAATTACAGCTTTGCTTTCCTTCCAGTGTAGTGAGTGCAGTACAATATGTACTGGAATATGACGGTAAAGTATAACGTATGGTTTTAATCCCTACACTGTGACAGTAGCTGCTTTAATGTGAGTGGAACAGGGCTACAGTAAAATATTTGAGGAGTATCACAGTGGAGGAAACTAAGGCTCAATTCCATTTCTACCCCTTAGCCCTACCTCTTTCGTTTAACCCTCTGCTAATGGGTAGGAGTGTCTTGATTCTTGATTTTGATTAAACCAGATGCCCCTTAATATGAAGATATTTCAGGATCACACTTAGGATTTTTTTTTTCTTATTAGGGGAAACATGTTTAATAAATAAAAAATCACTAAACTTACATATTTTTATACCTGATATTGCTATATGACTGGTGACATCTGTGGGTTCCACATTTACATTTAAAGCATTTGGTACAATCGATTACAAAACAAAGTGTAACAACCACAAAGAAACTGTAGTAGGAATACTTTTCTTAATTATTTTATTATTTATATGGCAAGTGCTAAGTATTTAAAAAAGAGATCTCTTATAGACAGCCAGTAAACTCTGCTGTCCTGACCATGATGGAAAGTTCATTCAACCATATTAGTGCCAGGACAGAGAAATGTCATCAGGCAGACTGACCTTGATTCTTGGGCGATTGGTTTTGTAGGCAAGCATAAGCGTTTTGAAGCTGATGTGTGTGCGAAAACTAGGTGTAGCGAAAACTTAGGTAGGTTGCAAAACAAGACGTGTCCCTGCATTCTGAATCATCTTTAAAGGACAAATTGCACTCAGGGGAAGACCTGCCAAGAGCGAGTTACAGTAGTCAAGTTAAGAGATTACAAGACTGCACAAGCAACTGAGTGGCCTGACTAGATAAAGTCTGACCCTTTTGATGTTATGTAGAATAAATCAGCGGGACCTTGCTACATTAGCAACATGTGAGGAAAAGGATATTTGATTGTCTGTAGCTACCCCAAGATTACATTCAGTGGTCGAAGGGGAGATCAATGAATTGTCTACAGTGATTGACAGATCTTGGCATAGGGATAGATCAGCTGGTATAAAAAGTAGTTCTGTTCTGCAAGGCTTAAGTTTCAGTTAGTGAGCTGCCATCCATGATGATATGTCTGCCAGGTAAGCTGAGATTGTGCAGAAGCTGGGGTGTCTGATGGAGAGAAGAAAAAAGAGTCTAGTCTTTAGATAGTCATCATCTACAAATGAAGTCACAAGTAAAAAAACAAATAGATCAAGTATATTTAGGGTAGTATATTTAGTATATATTACAAGTACAAGTATATTTAGTAGGACCTGACAGTATGTATAGAATATACTGTACTATTTAGCTATATTTATATATTAATGAATTTTGTAATTTAATTTACAAAATTAAATTTTGGTCTGGTCTGCTTGATACCTGGGCAAGTGTAATTCAGCCCAGTACCTGAAGTGTTTGAGTCAAAAGAAATCGCGCTTTTGTACAACACATGTTGGCTAGTTTCATAAAGCCTTTATTTAAATTAGCCACAACCAAAAATCAGGCAGGAAATGCTGTACTGATGGAGTCCGATTGTCCTCACCTAGCAGTTGTGCAGCAGCCCGAGGGGAATGTTGTTTAAATGTGATACAGCTAAAATAGTTGGGAGGGTATTCAACTTATTAAAAAACAAATAAAAACACACAAATAATACAATGCATTGTACTTAAGGAAAGAGCAGCTAGTGTAGAAGGAGATCATGACATTATCCTCCTGACAGAATTTTGAAAGCAGCCAAGTGTTTAAACCAGTCTATGATTTGGACCAAATCACTGTGACGCATGGGAGGGGACAAATTTTCAAAACCCATTTTTGACCTGTTTTACTTGCACAGCAAACATAAAAACATTGTTATTTACAATACACAGCCTGGTTTTTAAACATTATTTTTAGTGGGGACAACCACCCCGGCCACACTGGGATTTCAACTTATGCAGCTGGACTGTCCAGTTCCAGCAGTTATACTCAAAACAACCCTTACCACTTGCACCATTAGCAGCACAATAATAGACAGACTTAATTTCTACACAGTATCCTGGGTAGCTGTTTCTATGGAAACACACTAATAATTTAACAATTTGCTATTTGCACGTTCCCCCGCTCACAAAACTTCACTGAGAGCTCACGTTGTAATCCCACATATCTGTAACCAAGTCCAACTGGAAAAGGCTGTCAGGGATGGGTGCTAGTATTAATTCATTTTCTAAATAAACAGCAGCTGCAATAACTTAAGCTGTTATTTTGTGTGTGTGTGTGGCCCTAAATCCTGTTCTGCAGCTGGAGAGATGCACAGTGACAGCTGGCTTGAGCAAGAAGCCATCTTATTATTAGTAGATTTTACAGTATTTGGCAGACGCCCTTATCCAGGGTGACTTTCATTTATCTCATTTATACAACTGAAGTAATAGGGGTTGAGGGCTTTGCTCAAGGGCCCAACAGTAGTAATTGGGTGGTGCTGGGAATTCAAACCCTGATCTTCCAATCAGCAGTCCACCACCTTAACAACTGCGCTACCACTTTTCCAGATTTGGTTTTACTCTCTACCCTTCAGCCACGTCTGGAGTTTTTATTTTAGTTTCAATTTAGGGGAGGTTCTGGCTGAGTGGTTTAAGTGTTGGACTTCTACTCAAAAGATTGTAAGTTTGAATTATGAGTGATGTGTATAGCGATGTTGTGTTCAGGTCATAGCCTCCATGTGTCATACAATATATTGCTGTGATGATGATGTAGTAGTTCTCTGGACTTCTCATTTAGTTTCAAAGAGATAGACAAAGCCCACGTTGACATTACTTATGTAGTCAAGATTGTTTTAAATTAAAGACAACACAGACTGCTCCACTGGCATGTTATGGTGAATGATTTGTTGGGTAATTTCATGGCAAATGTGTACAAAAAGGATAAGAAATTATTTGATCATTTTATACATTCTTACCACTTATATTTTATCTGCTGAATGTACAACAATGGTTATTAGTATAAACATAATGGTTAGTATATAATTTTAATAAGGTTCATATGGTTATAAACTGGTTTGCATTTTGAAATAAATATTTGACCCCTTTACAAAAGTACTTGGTTCAGATGTTTCTTGATGTTGGCCACCAGGTTTTCAAGCATCTCAGTGATTTTGTTGAACTTTAGCTTCCCCCACAGATATTTAATCAGATTAATATCTGAAGACTAGCTTGTCCAATCAGTGTGTTCAATGTGCTTCTTTCTGAATCACTCCTTTGTTGTCTTGGCCATTTGTTTTGGGTCAATGCCCATCCATTATCCATTTTTAATGTGCTGGCGGATAGAAGCAGGTTCTCACCCAAGATTTGACCGTACATGTTCCCGTCCATTGTCCCACTCTTCTTTGCAGATAATTTCCAAGTCATTTAAGTTTCTAAGGCTGACATTTGGCAACTTAAACTTTAGAATGACCATCATGATAATTTCTTTACCAGTGGGCAAACGTAAAAAAATAGCAGGTGACCAAATAATTTGCTTTATGACACTTAAATTTGGTTTATTTAGTTTTTATTTATTTACTTTTTAAAATGTTGTTGCGCAAAGTATGACTATGGAAAAAAAACTTTATTAAAAAAATATAAAGCAAAAATCTTTAATAAGAAATGGAAAACAGAATTCTTTTTTGCAGATTAAAGACAATTCAAATAGTTCCAAAATAAAGACAAATTAAATATGAATGAATACATATATACATAAAGCACTGAAGATCGTTACAAGATTATTTAGCAATATAGAGTTTATCTTGTTTGGACAGCCAAGATTATCGGGTTGTTCAAAGGGCTGTGGTGTCATTCTACACTTGTCAACATTGGCAGAACAGACAGTGTGGAATGTTAGTGTCTGTCTTGGTGTACATGTCAGGTAACAAAAAAAACCCACCCTGAAACCATATGGTGGAAGAAGAGAGTAAAGATAAGGCAGTTGCTTCTCATAGGGCTTTTGTTAACGTAGTAAAGATGTTATTATAATCCTGTAAAGTCGAAACTGCAATGACAAAGGATGAGAATGTGAAAGACTTTAGTAAATAAGGCTGCATTTACTCTACACGTAATAAGTGAACCAATTCTGATTTTTTTCCTTTAATGTGGCACAGATGTACTATGACTCTTTTGGCAATTTAAGCCTGAAAAAAGCACATGGATTCTAATATTTTCATTATTCCTATGTGGAATAATGCATATAAGTCAATTGCATACAAGTCGGATTGAGTGGCGCAGTGGCGTATTGGCCAGTAAGTGGGTCCCGGGTTTGATTCCCAGACAAGGCGTCTTTCTGCATAGATTTCCTCCAGGTACTCCGGTTTCCTCCCACAGTCCAAAAACGTACATTAGGTCGATTGGTGATTTTAAATTGTGGAGTGAGTGTAAGAGGGTGGTTGTTTGTCTATGTGTGGCCCTGCGATGGACTGGTGACCTGTCCAGGGTATACTCCTGCCTTATGTGCGTTGGGATAGTGTGTGCAGTGTGTGCAGTATAACAGACAGATTGAATTTTCATGTGTTAATGTTAGTCGAACAAGTAAATTAACGAATGAATAAGCAACAATGGCGCATACCTTCAACTCAGGTGGATACCAACAGTGACATATAACAATTTTTCAATTGTGGGTTTTAATATTTATTAATTTTGTGTTAGAGGCAGAGGCAGTTTTAACAGGCCAGTTTTAAGGTTTTTTCTGTACACACACATACACACAATGGCCCTGCGGTAGACTGGCCTGTCTACGGTGTACCGCTGCGTTTCAACCCTATTTATTCTGAAATGGGCTCCAGCAGACCCCGTGACTGTGAGTTAGGAATTAAGCAGGTTAGAAAATAAATGAATGAATGAATAACTAAATCCCATAGTCTCAGTGATGTAAGCTGACTTTACTACGAAATTACTTGGAAAGAAACACTAAGATGCAGTCAAGCTGCTCTTGATGAATTATAATGATCAGTGTGTAAGACAAGACTGGAATTTTCTTTCACAGGGCCATAAAAGCCAGCATTATACTTTGTTTCTCTCAGTGGATACTGTTACAGATGCAGTTATTAACGTTAGTCTGTCACCTACTTCATTTGAAGCGCGTTATTTGTATAGTTGTTTGTCTTGCAGGTACTTACACCAATTGGTAGCACATTATGTAAGACAAAGCAATGGTGAAGTCCAGAGGAAAATTTAAATGTATAGTAGCATATAGTAGCATATTCTTTTGCTATACAGGTACAGTTTGGTGACAGGAAACTGCTGGCCAATTTAATCCTGACACCTCCAGTCCTGATTCCGTTCTTCTTTCTCAGCATCACACCTTGCTGATATTGCACTGTGTTTCATTAAGGCCCACTGGCTGTTTCCATGGCATGGATTTATTCTTCCCAATGTGTGCATGTTTGTGTGCATGTTTCTGTGCATGTGCGTGTGTGCGTGCGAGTGTGTGCGTGTGTTTGTGTGTGTGTGTGTGTTTGTGTGTATGTGCGTGTCTGCTAGAGGGTTTGAGAATTCAGACCCACACATTGTAATGGGTATATCTGTATTTTGCAGGCGAATCCTCCTCCCATCATTGTTAATGCAGACTCACTGGATGCAGGTCCTTATGTAAGTATCTGCTGTTTCTCTTATCAACACACAACCGATAATTGGCCATAAAAAATTAAGTGAAAATCTTCAGAATTAACTGCATGTATTAAACAAGCATTTCTGGGTGTTATTAATCATGCAACTAAGAGCATCATAGAAACAGATTTTTAACTTGGACAATACTGTGAGGTATGCATGGATGAGCATACCTGACAGTATTGTTTCTCAATTACTGAGCAAATTATAATGATAATTCTGGAATATATAGAAATCAAGAAAAGTGGGCACAATCAGATTCTTTACGTTTAAAATTCTGTATTATTACAGTAGTGACTCCTGCTATTTAAAAAAGTATAAACAGGTTCCTTTTTTGCTTTTTTAATATTCTAAGTGTCAGCGATGTGTATAAATGATCAGATTTATGTTATACGGTAATAAACATGCATCTGGTCAATGTAGCTGTAATTTTGTAGTAAAAAACATTTTAGCTCAGCTATGTAGATATAAGTAATGTAGAATTTACATAGTAATTGTAAGATTTTTTATAAACATATAAAATTTGGCTTTGGTGAAATCCAAGGCTTAGTGTTTAAGGTGTTGAACTGATGACCCCTAAGCAAAACCCCAAATGCTCAGTTGTATAAAATGTAAGTCGCTCTGGATAATCTGCCAAATGCTGTAAATGTAAAAATATTATATTTCAACACAGTTGAATTATAGTTGTTTTTTGGCTCCATGTTTTTATGTTTTCATGAAACTAGTTCAAGAGTTTTTTACTTAAAAATGTAAGCCACAAATGTCTTAAAATCCTAAAGTAATTTATATTATTCTTTACTTTCTTGTCTTCTGTTTATAAGGTGTAACAATTATAATAAATTGTGAGGTGTCTGCATATTGTGTCTAAAAATCTATTTTTGTATAAAACCTTACTTGATTGGTTGTTTGGTTAATTTATAGGTAAATGGGAGTGATGGCATGTACAAATATGAAGAAATTATTTTGGAAAGGGTAAATATACATTAACATTCTCTTCCATCTTTTACATTATTGCTCAGTGTTTAAATTGTTCTATAAGCCACCTGTGCACATCTAACCACTAGATGGCAATAACTATTGAGTCCATCGACTGAGTAGAAGAGAAAATGTGAAATGGCTTCTATATAGAAATGAACAACTGCTTTTAAATAATTTATTCAGGCTGCACTCATTGAATATGACAGCATGCTCCCAAAGAGGAAACTACTTTTAAGTGAGCACTTATGAACATATGAAGTAATAAATAGCTTTCCAAGACCTGAGGCTTTCTCTGAATTTTTCAATTTTTATATAAAGCAATAAAGCTTTAACCACCTAGCATATAGCACCTCAAACCAGCTGTATGTTTTTCAGGAGGTTCCTGCCAGAACACTGTGAGTCTACAGCAGATCTAGATGCATGTTTTAGCTTTAAAGATAATTGCAGTGCTGCTAAGTATTTCGTTATGCTGAGGACTAAATAAACTATTTGAAATGACAGAGTTAAAGGTCTGTGGGTGTGTAACAACTGACAGTGGGTCTCAGTATGCCTTAGTATATATTAAGATCCAGCCTATCTTTATGTTCCTCATAAAGTAATAAAGTGGATCTTTTCTATGTTGTCTTATTTAAGGGCTGACTTGGAAAACATGTCCAGACCATCTGATTTTAATTCACAAAACCTTTAAGTCTGGTAAAGCGAGAGGATTCTAAAGAAAGATCTTACAATAACACATTTACTTTCCATTCTGTGCTTTTAGTCAAGGATACTACCAGTTATTGAATATTGCATTTTAAATGTTGGTCTAATATCAGCAGAAATGCTTCACTCAGAAAGAAATAAGGTTACTTATCTACTGTAGGTGGACGTGATTTTTGCCAAGTAATATGTGATCCTGGATTTAAGATTTTTTGTTAATCATGGAACAACATTTCAATCAACCAATCATAACCATCTGCTGTCATATGGTTATTAACCGATTTTTTTATCCTTTATTGCTTACAAACAAACTTTATTGGGAATACACTTTAACTGAGTAAGTGAGAAAAAATGCTGGATATTTTGGCTGAGATCAAAAATTGATTGATTCTGGAACAATTAACTGATACTGACGATTACTGGATTAACATTTAACATTTAATTCCTTGCTTAAACCTGTAAAACCGCAATAAAGTAACATTCTTACTTTAAAACGGGCTTTAACATTGTTTCATTGAATTACAACCTAATAAATAAGCTTTTAAAACCTTTTATACTTACACACACCTAAATACATTTTACTGCACACACATCTATTTCTGGTCCTGAAGGTGAGGGACATGTTCACACATTCACTAAACTGTACAAACATGTTATGTACAATTCAGTTTAGTAAATCATAGAATGTATCAATGTATTAAAGTATTTCATCATTTCATATTTAATAAATACATGGTCGACACATACTGATGACTTCAGATGGTTACGATTGGTTGACTGAAAGGTTGATCCAGGATTAATAAAAAATGTTTGATTCAGGATCACATTCTAATAAAATCATGTTTACCTACAGTATATACCAAATAGAACCCATTTTTCAAAGAATTGATCTCAGTTAAGATTTAATATTTTCATTGTAATGTTCAGGGAAACTCTGGGCTTGGCTTCAGTATTGCTGGAGGGATTGATAATCCACATATTCCTGATGATCCGGGAATCTTCATTACTAAGATCATCCCTGGAGGAGCAGCAGCCATGGATGGAAGATTAGGGTGAGCCTGCAAAATCTGTTTTGTCATTATTTCTACTAGAAGAAAGGATGTCCCAGTAAACCACTGCCCCAGTTTTTCGTTTGCACTTGTGTTTTTTGTGTAGAGCTTTCTGAACCCTAGTATTCTATTTATTAAACAGGACCATTTTTTAAAGCAGTCACAATACCCAGGTGGGCAGCATAGAATGTGGGTCATAGTAATTGTAACAAAATAGCACAGATAGAAAAAGAACAGTAAGTTCAGAAAAGTCAGTAATACATGGTTTTATTTAAAGCTGTAGAATGACGTAGCATGTAGCATGCTAGGAAACATCATCATCCAACCAAATTCAATTTATTAGTAAGCAAACTGGCAACTTCTACCATGGCCACATTTTCCAGGTGAGGTTCCTGATGCTTCTGCATATGCTCTTAAACTTAGCTGTACAGTAATATTGTGTGTGGGTGTGTTTGTGTGTTAGGGTAAATGACTGTGTACTGCGTGTAAATGAGGTGGATGTGTCTGAGGTGGTGCATAGCCGGGCTGTAGAGGCTCTAAAGGAGGCCGGCCCTGTGGTCCGACTGCTGGTGCGCAGAAGACAGTCTCCACCTGAAACCATTCTGGAGGTCAATCTGCTTAAAGGACCTAAAGGTCAGAGCAACAGATCTCATATATATTTTTATGCTGCAGTAACAGCATGAAACTTTTTTAGGCTTTGTTTATCTATCTAATTTTTGAAATTCTTTATTTCTGATTCACTGGCATGGTTGGTTTAATCACAGGTTTGGGGTTTAGCATTGCTGGAGGTATTGGCAATCAGCACATCCCAGGGGATAACAGCATCTACATCACAAAAATCATTGAAGGTGGAGCTGCACAGAAAGATGGAAGGCTGCAAACTGGCGATCGTCTGCTGGCTGTAAGCTACTATGACTTCACTACGCTAAGCATGTTAAACTGAAAATCTAGCATGATAGATAGATAGATAGATAGATAGATAGATAGATAGATAGGTAGATGGGTAGATGGGTAGATGGGTAGATGGATGGATTAGATAGATAGATAGATAGATAGGATAGATAGATATACATAATATAACTAATATATAGATATACAAATTACACAAACAAATGCATCCTTTGTTCTATAAGTTGTATTCTAAAAATTCTATCTAACTTTAAAACCAAAATGTGTGTGCTTGTGTGTATGTGTGTGTGTGTGTGAAGGTAAATAACATCATCCTGCAGGACGTGCGTCATGAGGAAGCCGTTGCAGCACTAAAGAACACTTCAGACATGGTCTATTTGAAAGTGGCTAAACCAGGACCTGTGCATCTCAACGACATGTACGCACCTCCGGATTACTCTAGCAGTACGTACCTCCTTCTGCCAGTCTACACTACTAAACACAACCACACTCAACGTTTTATTTTATTAAAGTATTAGCCGCATCTTGTAGAATGTATAGATAAAAATCATGCTGAATTATTATCAGCTAGAATAAACTTAAGCAACAATCAACTATGCATGTCTTTTCAACAGACGTTAGGAAACGATTAAGTGTAGCGCTGTGTAGTTTTATAACAGTGCAGAGGTGGAACAGTGGGCGTACCGTGTCTGCTTTTATTCCAGACTCCCACATGCCACAATGCTCTACACGCTGCCCTCCTCCACTCTCTTTCTCTCCTGCTGAGTGAGGAGGCGCATGCGAATCTCACACCTTAGAATTCTGCCAAGCACCAACTGCGCTCACACGCACTCAAATGTTCACAAACTCTTATTCTGTCCCTCTCACAAACACACATGCTATGTAAAGGTATATATAAAGAGTTAAAACCACTTCAGGACTAATCATCCCTCTTTTTTCCCTCTACTGGTCTCGCCCTCCCCCCAGCCTTCCCCACCATGGTGGACAACCACGTCAGCCACAACTCAATGGCATACATGGGAGGCATAGAGCCCAAGCCTGTGTACCAGCCTCCTCAGGTCACCCCCTCCAGATATTCTCCAGTGCCACGCCACATGCTGGGGGAGGATGACTTCACCAGGTCAGATTTAACATTTTTTGTGCTTCGGTCGCTTACCGCGTTACAGTGAAATAAAGCACTCGGAACTTTGCAATACACCTACAGTAAGTTTAAAATTAGTGTTTTAACACCACTTTTGCACCACTGAGCCTAAGTACTAAATTAGTTTCTGTTTTTGATTCTTGCTGATGATATTTGATTAACAAAATCCACTTCATTTTGACAGAACAGTTTTAGTATCAGTGATGTATAGGTATATCTATAAGATCTCCAAGTTATCCTTCTGTGTGGTGGTGGTGTGCTTGTAAAAAAAAATAGAAACATCAACAATTACTTGAGCCTCATTTGACCTGTTAAAGCACATAAAACAGTTACAGAGGAGAAGAGTTGAATTTGCCACAATTTTTTGAATAAGATCAGCCGGTAATTCAGCCTGGCCCCTCCTACCGCTATTAATTAAAGAATATACACTATATTGCCAAAGGTTTGTGGTCACCAAAGCATCACAAACACATGTGATTTCAAACATCATCTTTTGGATTTATTTCTATTTTGCTATTTGATTAAGTTCCACTCTTCTATTAGACTTCCCATTTAATGTGATGCTTAAATGTGAGATATCTTTTAATTCAGCTTCAACAGCGCAAATAGGGCGAGAGGCAGGGGTACAGCCTGGACAGGTTTATTACAGTTTATTACAGGGCCAAACATAGACAAAAAAACACACACACTCCATGCAAGTGCGTAGAGAACACGCACACTCCACACAGAAAGATCCCTTTCCTGGGAATCAAATCCAGGACCTTCTTGCTGTGAGGCAACTGCGCTAGCCAATACGTGACCTCAGTTTCCAAAACAGATACTTATAAACAATGAGTTTATAGTTTTATATTTTCATTTTTATATAATCTGCTAATATCAACTAGTACTATATCCGATAAATATTTTGCATCCCTAACTACTGTAAGTCATTGCACCTGTGAAGGAGGGATGCCAGGTCCAAACTTGTCATTTTAACCAAACTCCTTGCTTGGCTTAGTCTACCCATTCCTACCCTAGATAAACTAACTTAACAATTAACCATTCTGCACTCAGAACCTTATTTTATTCACATAAATGAATTGACAATGTACAGACGCACTATATGTGACAAAAAAAAAGTGATGCAGTGGCTCTCAAGTGGAGTATTAATCAGGATGATGTCACAGCTGTCCATTGCCAGAGGAAAGAGAGCTAAATTCATCATATTACTCTGTGTGTGGGATAAATGAAAAAACTGTCTTTCCCTTGTCAGTCATTTTGGCACTGGCTAATTGATGGTGTTTTTAAGCTTTTTTTATACAGACTCGTGTCCCTTTTTTCCCTTAATAGTCACAGAAACAAAAAGGCTTTGGGGTATTTTTGCTAATTGTATTAATTAAATCATTGTGTACTTGAAATTACATAGATATAGCAATAGCAAATTATTTTAAAGCTCCACTAACTTAATAAAGACCAGCAGTGTGTGTAAAGTTATATAACATTATTAATGTGACACAGGTAATGTGGTCATTTTCTTATTTAGCATGTGATCTATATTTTGTATATATATGTTCGTGTTTCCTGTAGTTTAAATCTGTAGTTTAATCATGTCTCATTGTATGTTGTCCCATTGTACTGCTCAGAAGTGTGTTCAGTGATCATCTGATCATTTACATTTTTACAACGGGTTGCTTTTAATTATTTTGTCTTTGGTAATAATTAAATTTTTTTTACTGTTGTGTATATAAGACATAAATATAAGTCACTCTGTATATCGGGACCTGCTTAATCAATCAACCTAATGGGGAGGCGCGGTGGGGTAGTGGTTAGCACGTTCGCCTCACAACAAGAAGGTCCTGGGTTCGAACCACGGGCACAGGGTCTTTCTGTGCGGAGTTTGCATGTTCTCCCGCGTTTGCGTGGATTTTTTCCTCTGGCTACTCCAGTTTCCTCTCACAGTCCAAATTAATTGGTTAATTGGTGATTCTAAATTGAAAGTGAATGTGAGTGAGTGTGTGCCCCTGCAATGGACTGGCGACCTGTCCAGGGTGTACCCCTGCCGCTTGCTCATTGTGTGCTGGGATACGCTCCAGCAAACCTGTGACCATGAAAAGTTTGGGTATAAGTGGGTAAAAGATAAATGAATGAATCAACCGAATGTACATGGTTTTTGAGAGGAAACTGGTGTACCCGGAGTAAGCCCATGAAAGCGCAGGGAGTCCCTTTGACCAGGAATCGAATCTGGGACCATCTTGCTGTGAGGTGACCGTGCTAACCACTGCGTCACCGCACTTAATGTGAAAATTCATCATATTAATTTATTAAAAGATTTACAATACAATACTCTTAGCTGTTACCATGTGTGGAGTTGGAGACTTTATTCTTGAATCCACTATGCACTTTTTACACCCTGTGTTTCTTTGAGTTTTTGAATGCATTGTTATCTAATAAGCATCTCTGAATTGTGCGCTATAATATCCTTTGCCCCAAGACTCCAGGAAGTTGTAGCTCATTGATCAAGGTATGGGATGTGATATGTGTGCAAGAATAAAGTTCAAAATTCCCAGAACCATTAAACTACCATTGTTGGACCCCTGAGCAAGGCCCTTAACCCTCAAATGGTTAGTTAGATCAAAAAATGATATTTGGAAAAAAAAGCTTTGCAACTCTGCGTAAATATTTGATACAGACAATATATAGGATTAAAGCATTATATACCGTAGGTTTAATAATGTATTGATTCAATGTATTAACTTTCTACTCTGAGATAGAATTTTATATAACACAAAAATAAACAGGAAAGGGTTGACTTGGTGATTAAAGTGTTGGACTGATACCACAAAGATAAGGGTTTGATTCCCAGCACCACCAAGCCACAACCATGGGCCCCTGTAAAAGAGATAAATGAGATCAAATAAACACAAACTTGAACTGGTCGGAATTGCAACTGCAGTTGTCTTGAGAGTCACAAAAACATCACAAGGATACAGATACTAATTTTGTCTAACAGCAGTAACATGCATTTTTGTTCACCTTATATAACTATCCAGCCATCCATTTTCTTTACCTGCTTAATCCTAATCAGGCTGTTAAAGTCTATCACAGCTGTCATTAGGTGACAGGCAGGCCTAAATTGGTTAACAGTGTATCATAGGGACATATACAGCAAACAAAACACACTCCTATAGACAATTTAGAATCACTAATTAACCTTACATACAAGTTTTTGGACTGTGGAAAAAAACAGATTACTCAGGAATAAACCAACACACACAGGAAGAACATATACGATCCACACAGAAAGACCTCTGCAGGGGATATGCAATCATAAATATTCAGTGTTAAAATGCACACTAATCTAATCAGACTAATCAGACACCTGCAGTCAGTAAAGTCACATGTAGACAGAAACGTACATGCCATTTTTTGTGGGAAGGGGTGGCTTAGTGGTTAAGGTGTACAACTATTACCAGAAAAACCAGGGTTCAATTCCCACCTCCAGCAAGCCATCACTGTGGGTCCCTGAGCAAGGCCCTTAACCCCCTAATTGCTCCATTTTAGAAAGAGAGATAAATGTAAGGCACTCTGGATAAGGGTGTCTGCCAAATGTAAATGCATTATGATGCAAAGCTAATCACTATAGGATTATAGACCTCATCACTAAAACTATACAAAACCACCTTTGCAAATACTGTGCACTGTCTGACATTCTGCAATACTGTGTTTTGAAATTAAGGGATTGATTCCAGTACTTCTTAAATTATTAAGTAACTTCCTAGGTTATGCATGTGTGTATATGTGGTTATTCAGGTTGCATATAGAATAAATATGCAGAGTCATGGATATAAATATGTGGTTATGTCTTGTATGTGCTTTTGGATGCTGTCTGTGCATGCATGCGTGCGTGTGTGTGTGTGTGAGAGACAATCATTGAGTCATAGTTGGGACTTAGATCAGCATTTAGGCCATCTGTGCTTCCCGCAAGCTCTCTGATACATTTGCATGTCTGTCTGATCCACCTTAGAACCACAGCTCTTACCAGATGCATCTATCAAGAAGAATAAGTTGAGATATTCTGTCTTGATGGAAAGGTAGCCATTTTATAGCAACATGCTGCCGTTTTAAATTCATTAAGTTGAATACACTCATCTATGTCTCTCTTTGCCCATCTAATTGGATGTAAAAACGTTTCTTTTTGTAGCGATGCACAATAGTATTTATTAGTACGAGCATAAATATTTTATCCAGCTTAATCCTTCTATCCTGATACCTGTACTTTTTAGATATAGCTTTTAAGTTCTCATGCCATTTTTCTCCTGCCTTGCAGGTTTTTTTCTGTTTAAGGGTTTCGGTTACTCCTGGTGGAAAACATTTAAAAACCATTTTCACATGACATTCGGTCTTTGCTGCTTTGTGCGATAAAAGTGTTTTTTAAATTATTATTATATTTTTGGCATTTTTCCTTTATTGAATAGTCAGGACAGAGACGAAACAGGGGTAAGATCAGAAACGTACAAGGCTGCAATCTAACCTGGGTCACTGGAGCACCAGCACCATAGCCCACTACACTACAGTGCAGGCCAGTATTGGAGTGTTTTTTTACGAGTGTAAGAATGGGCCAGTATTGGTATCGGTGCATCCCTACTTTGGGGTCCATATTTTGTAGTTGGAAAATTATGTGCCAGAATTTGACATCCCTTCAATAAGTATTTACATATTTACACTAAACACAGCAAGGCTCAACTCTCTAACGAAACAAAAATTTAGACATATTGAGTGTATTAAGTGTGTGTGTGTGTGTGTGTGTGTGTGTGTGTGTGTGTGGCTTAGTGGTTAAGGTGTAGGACTAATACTGTAAAATGAAGATTGGGGTGATTTCTATGACATACATGTGTATATTTTAAGATGTTTAATGACCTATTAACTAAAAATCAATTTAGTATTAAAACCAAGCCTTCCCTAGGAACGAGGGTGGCTTGGAGGTTAAGATGTTAGACTAATACCAGGGTTTAATTCCCACCACCAGCAAGCCACTGTGGGCCCCTAAACAAGGACCTTATTGCTCAATTGTATCAAGAAAAAAAAAGGTAAGTCGCTCTGTCAGTAGTCAAGTACATTTTGCATTGAATGATTCATGCTATATACCGGAAATAGGAAAAATATAGTTTTTTATTTATAAAATTACACAATAGCATAGCCCAAACAGAAAAGCCTTAATCACGAAATATTTACCATTTATTCTATTTTGGTTAAAGGGGGAACACATCAGCATTTAGTCCACTGTAAGTCTATACCTACATAGATATCACACTGTTGTATTTGGCTTGCTTAGTTGGGGATTCAGCTAAGACTATTTTAATTAATTTTAATTTGAGTGTTTCTGTTTATTTTGTAAAGCTGCTTTTAACAATCACAACTTTAAAACGGATCTATAAAAATAGTGACTTGAGGTCACTATATTTATGACAGGCCTATCTTGTAAAATGTACTTTAATATACTGCATTTGATCCTCATATGCACTGAATTTACTAACCGAAATGTATTTTTTAGTTAGTGTATGTAGGCACTACATTTTAGGGAGAACATAAAATAATGCTAAGAACAGACTAGGTTAAGTATTCAAAAATTGCAAAATTAAACATACATTTATTAGTTTACACTAGATTTCCAGCATTTGGCAGACGTCCTCATCCAAAGCGACTTACAGCTGAGCATTTGGGGGTTAAGGCCTGGCTCAGGAGCCCACAGTGGTGGCTTGGTCGTGCTGGGAATTGAACCTAAATATTTTTGTTGGTTGGTCAACATTTATATAAAAAAGGTGTCAAATAAGTTTTATTTTGCTTCTTATATCTTGCACTTTATGATGTTACATCTTGTCTGATGCGACAATCTGGAATTTTTACATTCAGGGACTTTGATTTCATTGGCCATCGCAAATGCTTTGACATTGAGAAGCACTGTAGGACAATGGATGCATCTCAGATGAGATAATCTGTTATAATTTGGCCTTTTTGCCTTGTGGCACCAGAAAGAAATAGATGTAATGTACATATTTTACAATATCTTTTTACAATATTTTTATTAGAAAAAAAAAATCCCAATGTCCAGATTTTGGTAGAATTTTAAGATTACATTAAATAACTAATGACATTTAATTCTGTTTTTTTTCCCGTAATTTCATAGTTTTTTACAAATGTTACTGGCCATTGATATGGGAAATACAATGAACACTGTTAAGGCTGATGTCAGCCAAAGTGTTTGTGAATCTCACTGTTTGTTCAGTACACATATAGTAGATAGGGGACTAATCACTAACTTTGCATTGAGGCAACAGCGACTTCTTGCCACAGTGACTTCTCTTTAATATAAAAACTAATCCAACTGATACACATAATACCAACACTCTTAGTACCAAAAGAAACAATCAATACTATACAAAAACAGAATATAACACATTTATGTGTTGAGGATTTTTATCAAAGCAAGAAATCATACAAACTGCAAACCTCTACACTACAACCAAAACTGCACCACCCACATCATCTGTAGCAGTTCAGAATTTATATTTATCTAATGACACCACAAAACACGTAAAAATGTAAATAAAATGTTTAAAACACATAAAAATGTAAAAAAATTATATCATACATTTAAATACTGTAAGTCAGTGTTACCAGTCATCAGCATTGGTCTGGAAGTAGTGAACAAACCTTATTTTCCAGGCTGAGAACAGGGCTGAGAGCCGAACTTGAATTCAACTGTACAGACATATTTCGCTAGTCAAAATGTGCTGTAACAGTTTTACTCTGATCAACCAATCAGAGAACGAAAGTCAACCTAAAATCGGATTGGACAAAAAATGCAATGAAATGAAGAACTGTTGGGAAAAGATATATACATTTAACAAATATTAAAATGTTAGCTGTAAATGTAGATCAGCTTTTAATTTGGTGAGTCCAGATGAGAAGCACTTGCTGCTCCTGACTGGCCTATAAATGTATACCAAACTTATGTGTGTCAAGACCGCCATCATCACTTTATTAAACTTCAAAGAGGGAATTTTTAGCTACTTTAGTCAAGCTCCTAAATTAAAACTGTTAATCATATATCACACCTTGTTTATTCTTAGCTGCCCTGGATTATCTTAAACAGACTGTTGCTACAGTGTCACATTAGCAAAAAGTCGAGTCAAAGAGCTACTATAGAGTAATAATAAAAAAATAAACAAAGAAAATAAAGAGAGTGGTATATGGTAGGCAAGAAAACCATGAACCTGTGATCATGCCAGATAGAATGTGCTTGTTGGAAGTCATATCCACTATTAATCACCCAAGCAGAGACAATTACAGACAGCACAGAGAGAAAGATGGACACAAAGAGAGTGTGTTGTAGCGCACTGGGACACTGTGACCCAATAAGCAACCTCCATAGCTTTATACACTGCAGTGAGGTTACGGAATTTCAGCCTGTGCCCCAAAAGACTAGGGGAAGGGGCAACTTACCACACACATTATCAGATGGATACAAACAGCAAATTTAGTAGATAAAGTCATGGAAAGAAAAGACAAGTGAAGTGAAAAAAAAGACAAGATAAAAATTAATTCATTTTTCAGTGTTTAACTGTTTGTATTTAAAGAACAAAGATGCTAGAATTTTTTTAATACGAAGTAGAACTTGGTAAATTTGCATTTTTGTTACTATAAATTTACAGCATTTGGCAGACATCCTTACACATCTTTTTTTTTCTTTTTTACCACTAAGGGCCTATCTTAGGGGCCAGAAATTGAACCCTTATCTTCCAATTACTAGTCCAAAATCTTAAACAATAAGCTACCACTTTCCACATCCTTCCTTTTTCATTTCTTTATTTCTATTCATTTCTTACACTTAGCTCTATAGTACATTTATTAACTAAACATAAGGCATTTTGTTTACAAATCTGTGGACAGACTAGGTAATGGTAACTGGTTTACACCATTAAAAAGTGTAAGGAAACAATATGCTACAATATTTGTTCTTTTGTTATTGTAGCAAGATTAATAAATACAATAAATAATAAGCGTGCAAATGTTTTCAAAGCAGGTTGATTAGTGATTCTAAATAGCCTGTAGGAGTGAATGTGTGTGAGTGTATGTGGTTGTTTGTCTGTATGTTGCCTGCGGTGGACTTGTGCCCTGTCCAGGGTGACACTGCCCTTTACCCAATAACAGCTGGGATAAACTCCAGTAAATCCCTATGAACCTGATTAGGAATAAGTGGGTGTAGACAGTGTATGGATGTTTTACGAAGCCATTTTAATACTCAAAGATGTTTACCAGAAGAAAGAGGTGTACATTGTTATAAAAGTATATGTACAAGAGTGTAAGAGGGAAACGAGGATGTTTAAGAGTTAATTCTTACTCCGCTCCATTTGAAGCTAGTGTATGACAGCAAGAGTGGAGCTGTTTCACATCACATCTCTGCAGTCAGAGATTCCACACGCTTACACACACACATAACACACACACCATACTTAAGACAGAACATAGATATAGATGGGCTTAGAATAACATATAATTAGGCTGTAGAGTCGATGGTGTTAGACACCATGTTCACCGTGAACATCTCCTCATCTGTGCCATTAGTAAGATTTAATATGGAGAGACAATGTAAGAAGCATGTCTCCTCCAGGACCTGGGAAGGGATCACCAGGTAATTGCATGTTTTATTGAGGAGACAATGCAGATTTTTCTTACAAATAAATGTAAAACCTTTTAATATAATTGCTAGTATTTTACAAACACAAAAGGATTTTTTTTATCTTATATTTTAAATATATTTAATATTTAGTATTGTTAATTATTGTATATGTGAAACAGAGCAGACTTATATACTTATATAAAAATCAGTTTTTGTCATGATTAACAATAGATGATTGTTGTTCGGTGATAGATAATATACCTAATTTTAGGTTAACTTTATGTATATGTGGTTGTGTGGAAAATGTCAAATGTCCCTACGATAAAATTCTAAAGATACAAACCAAAAATGTAAAACTTTTTTTTTAACAAAATTAAGAGTCTGACATATTTATACTTCAGTATACCTAACACACATTAATAACTATGGAACTTATATTGCAAATATAAGTAAGTTTTAATATATACTTAGTAAGTTTAGTCTCATTTTACTTTAGTCTGCATCATTAATTAAAATACCTCATTAAAATTGAAATAAAGTAATCATATTTAGTCTGCATTAAACGTCTAAAACTTTGTTATCTATTTTCATCATCTACGCAAGTTCTAAAATTCCCTGTACACCTCCTTAATAATAGAATTTTTAAAATAGCCAATTATGTGGCATAATTATGAGGCACCGAATATAAAATTAAACAGATTCAAATTTAATATCAGAATTGTGTACAATTATTCCCTAATTCGGGTTACAGGTGTCTGCTGGAGTCGCTCCTAACTCTCTAATGGGCGAAAGGCAGGTGGGGTACCCCTAGGCAGGTCAGCAGTCCAGCACAGGGCCACACACACACACTCACTCCTATGGGTAATTTGGAATCACCAATCAACCTGACATACGTATTTTTGGACTGTGGGAGGAAACCAGAGAACCTGGAGTAAACCCACGCAAGCATGGGGAGAACATGCAAATTACGCATAGAAAGACCCCTGCCTGGGAATCAAACTTGCTTTGAGGCAATATTGCTAACAACTAAGCCCAAGATTGATATTGTATTTTTTCACTATAATTTGAAAGCTAAACACCTGCAAAGCTGTAAACCCTGTAATGCTTATTATAGTTAAAGTCAAAACTTGACACACTTTCTCCCCCTAGAGTAGCACATGTATGGACATGGTAACTTTTAGTTCTAAGTGTGTGTTTTGTACAGACTGTTCTGTAAAATCACTAATAAGCTATATATTTTATCACTTTTATTCAAATAGCCTCTCAAACATTTGATTGCTTGATAAACATAACCTGTTTTTATCATTGATTAACAATTCACATTAATAAAAGGAATCAAATAGCCTAATGTAATTCAATATGAAAAGTACTAAATGCTGAACAGACGTTATTAAAGTACTACAGCTACTACACAAGCAGGAATAATAAAAAAAGGTTTTGATAAAAAATGCATCGAATAAAAAAAATATTTTGGCTTGTGTGTATTCTTTTTTTAAATAAGTTTCTTTGTGTTGCTCAGACTCGGAATGGTAGACTCTGTAATCTGGTATGTGTCTTTGCTGGCACGTGTGTCACTGGAGTTAAAACAAAAGTGATCAAGCATGAGGCAGGAATGATCTTTGTGCCAGTGTGTTTATGTATGTGTGTGTGTGTGTGTTTATATATATTTATATATATATATGTAGTATGATAGATAGATAGATAAATAGATAGATAGATAGATAGATAGATAGATAGATAGATCTTGGCTTCGTGTTGTAATTAAAGTGCTCGATTAGTGAAAAAAGACCCATATCTGAATTTCTAAATATCTGTCCTAAAATACCCACATCTAAATTTCTGCTGTTGGTTTGCATGCTGTACCTCTTTCTGCTTGGCAGGGAGCCACGGAAGGTTCTGTTGCACAAGGGTTCCACAGGACTGGGCTTCAATATTGTTGGTGGGGAGGATGGAGAAGGAATCTTTGTATCGTTCATCTTGGCAGGTGGACCAGCTGACCTAAGCGGCGAGCTTAGAAGGGGAGATCGCATTCTGTCGGTCAGTAACTACCTACAAAACAGATGCAGATCATCTTACCTCAACTGTGTAACTGATACTTACAGAAATAGTTTGCTATCTAAAAGACAAATGTAGTGTGTTGGTGTTCCAAATCCAAGCAGTTTTCTTCTTTATATGCATGATTAAATGGATACTAAATGTATTACCCTGACATATTTGCTTATACAAAAGCCATATTATGTTGTAGGTGTGGATGTTTAACAGTTAAATGAAATAAACATGTCTGTTTGTGTCAGGTAAATGGTGTGAATCTACGAAATGCCACCCATGAGCAAGCTGCAGCTGCATTGAAGCGAGCCGGGCAAACGGTCACCATTATTGCCCAGTACAGACCTGAAGGTATGAATAATATTACATTGTAGTTTGGGATTGTTTAGTAATGTTGTGTGGTGTAATGAAAAGAAGGTTGAACCAAATCGAATGTCTTTGTATTGATCGAGCAGCTAACAAAATGTCTCTAATGTTGTGGCCGCTTGGAATTATTGATGAAAGACACCTGAGAATCGTGTGCTATGAAAAGAAAGTCCGGCCGGTGTTGTGGTTTAGTGAGTTAAGGCACTGGCACTTGCATGCCCAGTTGCAGTTCTCGGGTCTTCTCTCTATCTCTGCAATTTTCCCTATGTCCTATTAATAGGATATGCCCATAAAGAACAGCGAGGCCCTGGTTTTGCCTATATTTCTTTCATTAGAATCCTACTGGGTGGACACAGTTTTGCCAATTAGGATGTAATCCTGAATCAAACAATCAGATTATGTCATTAGTGTGTCGAATCCATTCTGGATTTTTTTTTTTTACTTTGGAGTAAACTGAGTTCATTCTGGAAAATTTACTGATACTGACAATTTATGGTTTACTATTAAATTACAACATTAAATTAGACTATGAACTCATTTCATTTCATCTTCTGTACCCGCTTATTCCCGAACTTTCCGGGGTCACGGG
>JAOTQW010000029.1:12543477-12556580 GCA_026260075.1 Sisor rabdophorus | reverse complement strand
GTGTGTGTGTGTGTGTGTGTGTGTGTGTGTGTGTGTGTGTGTGTGTGTGTGTCGGATGGCTGTTGTGTATTTAAACTTCTAAGCATACATTGGCATCACAGATTAACGAACGAATTTGCTGATTGCAAATCAATAAAAATGAAAAAACAAAAGCAAACCTAATAAATGTAAGTATTTTTAGTTTTAAAAAAAGTTAATGCTGCGAGAACGTTTTTCTGTATCTTATTCTTCAAGTCAATGTAATACAACATTAGCAGCAAAAACCTGTTTAGTAGATGTTAGAGGTAAAATTGTACTTATGCTAAAACCTTATCCTTCACACAATGGACTTCCCTAAGTACAGACTGTGGAAATCTGTTACAATATACTATAACAAATTGTCAGTTTGTTAATGAAATGCAGGAGTACAGTATGAAAAGTCAGTACTATTATGTGGATGTAGTTAAAAGCATAAATTGCTGTTCCCCATCTTAGTTGTCGACATGTATGTATGTGTGACAGTTTTTTCACTCATGAATTTATACAGAAAATTAAGAGATTAAAAAACGCACGGTTGCTAGTTATGCTATGCGTGACTGAGCTGGCTGACTTTAAATGCTTAGCCTATTTAAGTAGCTAACTGTTCTATTAAGTTTTTCAAATACTAGCTTGCTAGTTAGCTAGCATGATCAATTTATAGTAAACTCATACTGATGGGTTCACAAGAGAGTTACACAATTTGACAATTTGAGTTTACTTAGCAAATATATTGCAAATCCAAAGTAATCAATTGAAAAGATGTTGAGGTGATGAACATGAACAGACGTTTTTCTGATACTTTAGTCAGATTATAACCAGTAGCCTAACAGCCAGATCCATATGTGGTTCTTTACAAATATGGAACACACATTTGTCTAAAATGTTTGTTGGCTGTAGCATTGCATTATTTCTTCACTGGAACTAAGAGACTCCAACACTGTTTCAGTATGACAATGACCCTGAGCACAAAGCCCCTGAGCCAATATAATGTATGTGGTTTATTAATTTATATGTTTTTTTCCATATTTAATGTTTTTAGTGGTTAAGTGTTTCCAGAGGTGGTAGGTGTTAGGGTAGATTTTGGTCTGTTTAAAATAAAAATATATATATATAAATAAATAAATATAAATTTCATGTTGGGTTATGGTGGTGATTAGTGGTGTCAGATCTGTAAACATACTTAAAACATAAGTTCTGTACATCTACATTTGTGATTAATAATACATAACAGATTATAGGACTGCACAATTCTGGAAAAAAATAGCATTGTGATATTTAGTTTTCTTTAATATGTATGTGATGTGATTGTATTGTGACACAAAATTTATGCGTTTTTTTGCGTCCAAATGATTTAAACTTGTTTAAAATGTTTACACAGTAATACAACTTAAAACAATGTGCAAATGTATCATTTTGTATTATTTTTTGCTGCCCTACTGGATTATTATTTTTTGGGATTTAAATATTATTTAGCCAGAAGTGGCTATGACATGGCTACATAAATATGAGTTTCATGTTGGTTTTTGCTTCACCAAAACCATGCACTAATGCAGTCAGCCATATTAATTTGCTTGATACAAATCTGTAAAAAATTTCATGCATAAAACAGTCGACTAGTTATCAACTTCTATTATTATGAAATCAATAAAACTAAATAAATATTTTTTTAAAAATTCTTAAACATATGATTCTAACAATGATGGATATGTATTTTATATAAAGAGAATTATTGTTAGAATCATATCTTTGTAGGGAAACAAGCCCCAGGCTTCCTCTGATGATTGTTTTGCATAGTTTATATCAAGATAAAATTGGTATTTTGCATGCAGGCATGTTTCCCTACAAAGAAATGATTCTAATAATGAATTTCTTTTTTTAACAGAAGCTTCTTCCTCATTGTCTCAATCTTTTCTTTTTTTCCTACCTCATTCTCTAAAAAACTTCTGACATATATGTTGCCGCTCATTTTAATATTAGCTGAACCTAGTAGTACCTATGTAAAGATTGACATTGGCTCCTAAATAGGAAACTCTCATGGTTTGATAGCCACTTTTTCACTGCCTGGTCCTGAATTTCGACCCCGTGGGTGGGGACCTCTGTGCTTGTTGAACGACCTTGTATTCCTTTAGTCATTAATCTTAATTAAACTGTGTCTACTTGAATAGCAGGTCTAATTTTACAGCAGAGGCAGATTTAGGACTTGGGTGACCTTCTAATCCAAAATAAAAATAATTGCAAAGTAAAGAAAGACACTAACCAGTACGCAGTTTTCATGTTGAAGTACATGTGATATTAATTGCGAATATCACTTCCACCCCTCAATGAATGAAGATGTTGGGCATGTCAACGGGAAATGCAGTGACACTAAAGTTTTATTAGCCTCTATACACAGTACATAGGAAGATAAATAGCTAAATTGGGTAATCGCTACATAAAAATAGACATAAATCATAGAAAACACATAGGACATACAATTGACACACACTTTGCTGTTCATCTGAATTAGACCATGGATTTGTGTATCCATCAATTGCAATCTCAATATCTTTTATTATAATTACTGCTATAATCAGTTAAAACTTAGACATGCACTATAAAAAGCGTATTTACTGTATTCTAAGTTTAATTATTTTAAACTTTCATTGGTTTGTATAAAAATGCAACCAGTTTAATTAAAACTTTTATTTTAACGGCTAAGAATACATGGGTAAGTTGATGTCATACAATTTACACATGTATGCTCTATTATTTTTCTTTTCACACTATAAGCCCTTGCAAAATAATACCGTTGCATTTTCAAGTGTGTAGATTTAGTTAAATGTTAATTTTTAATGTATCAAAATTATACAGTCATGCCACCTCAGCATTTTGACTTTGGAGTCTGTGTGTTATTACCTCTAATGTTGTATCCACACATGTGTGCACGTGCTTTCATTATCTTAGTCAGCAACTCTTTGAACTGCACTTTTAAATGGTGTGTTTTTGTTATTGATGGGGTGTGTTTATTTGCAGAGTACAGCCGTTTCGAATCAAAGATTCACGACCTAAGGGAGCAGATGATGAACAGTAGTATGAGTTCTGGCTCAGGTTCCCTACGCACCAGTGAAAAGCGATCCCTCTATGTCAGGTAACAGACACACTTCCTGCTTATCCCTTTTTGTACTATCCCCCGGTTAATGACGAGCACTCTGTTAAATCTTTTAAACCAGGTGATGAAATGCCACACCAACACACACACACACACACACACGCACACGGGTAATTATTTATGGTACTTTTGGGATTTTGTTGCTTTTTATGTGATTCTTGCTGGTGGGAATGATTTTTGTTAAAATAAAAACAAAATTGTGGTATGCAAATTTTACCCTTACGATGCTCAACTGTGTGAAACAGTTTAGCTCTGCTCTCATAAAGATCATCAAGGAAATGATTTTTTACTATTATGTATGACACTATTCTAATAAAAATCAGGGAATTAAATTAATTAGTTATTAGTATACAGAAATAGCATTTACCATTACCAAAATGTGATGTTTGCTTGGCACAAGCAAAATAGGTTGGGCCTCTTTTGTGTATATTTTAAGAATCAATAAACAGACCTTAGATACACTAATGTGTGTTGAGCCCTACTTTTCTAAATCCCTAAAAATTTGCACATTTTAAATGGTTATATAGGGCAGAGCGTTGGCGTAGTGGTTAGCACAGTCGCCTCACGACAAGAAGGTCCCAGGTCTGATTTCCGGGCAAGTGGTCTTTCTGTGCGTTCTTAGCTTGTTCTTCCTGTCTTTGCGTGTGTATACTCTGGGCTCTCCGGTTTCTTCCCACTGTCCAAAGATGTGTACATTAGGTTGATCTGTGACTCTAAATTGCCCATAGGAGGGTGTGCTGGGATAGGCTCCAGCAGGCCCCTGTGACCTAAAGCTGGGGAATAAGCAGGTATAAAAGATGAATGAAATGAAAATGTTCTATAATTTTAAGGTCTCACTAAACTGGCAGCTTTTGAGTTTATTTTAAATCAACCTCAGCAGCACTCTATCCATCCACCCATCCTCCACAGTTTGTGGACACTGCTCTTTTATAACTAACTATAGTTTATCTGTACATATTTAAATAATGCTTTAAACTCGTGTTTACATTAACATTTGATTAAAAACCTTATTTTGTGCGCATGCATGTGTGTTAACTGGTGTTTTAGTTGGTGTGTCAACCAGGCTCCACCAGACCCCTTCCTGTGACCCTGAGTAAAGGAATAAGTGGCTATAGAAGATGAATGAATGTATCATGCTGCATATCATCCCAATACACAGCCATAATTCCGTTCCCAGCACCAACAAGTTGCCAAAGTTGGGAACCTAATAAAGGCCTCAACCCCCATACTAGAAAGACCAGGGTTTGATTGCTAGCACTGTCAAGCCACCGCTGTAGGTCCCCTAGCGCTTAACTCCCAATTATTTTTGGGGAATTTTACCATGTGAAGGTATTATGGGAAAAAAAACCAAAGAAGGACAGGATTGTGTAGTATAGACTAATAAGTGTATTGGGTTTAAACTTAGACAGAATCTCCAAGATAGTTCTACTATTTTAAACTTTAATTAAAATTTAAAAACCGTCTAGAAACGCTACCTACTAAGAAAGTCTTAAGTAAATATCAATTTTGCCATAATATAGCCATTTTAAAACTAATAAACAAAAATTTAAGACTGGGTCCTGTACCTTTTGTTTTGATCATTTAGCTTTTCTTCAGCTGGAAGTACTCAGAGTAAAAGTCTATAAATAGTGGATAGACCAGTTGTGCATATTCACAGAACTGCTTAAGGCTGAACTTTGGACATATAACTACTTAAGAACAGTCATTCAAATGTCAACCATACCATGGAAACTTTAACCATGTGGCATCGTCCTTACATACTACAGCAGATAATTTCTGTATAATGCTGTGTTCTCTATAAGTCGAAGTTAATTAGTAAACACTATTAAAACATAGTATTTGTCATAAAATCTGTGCATTTTACGGAGCTAAAGCGGTGCTACAGATAGAAGTAGGACAAAATTCTTCCAAGGCGTTGTGTGACACTAATTAACTGCTTTAGAAAGTGCTGTTGTTGCTTTTAGGTTAACTGAAATCCTTTTGTTGTTTAGTTTTTTTTGTTCCCTGAAGGTTTCTGTGAGGGCAGTAATACATTTTAGGACACAGCATTCAATTTTGTGGGACATGTTTGGATCGATTCTTTGACTGGTCACAAAATCAGTATGAATGTCGCGCAAGCAAACAAGAGGTTGAACCTACTGGTTGAACCTACAGTGGATGAGCACAGAATGGCAAAGCAAAGAAAAACCAGTAGAGCGAGTCTTCCCAGGTTCTGTAGGATTGAACCTGTTTGACAAGGTGATAATAAAGGTCCTGTCCTGGGTACAGTACACAATTCTTTGTGTTTTTTATCTACTACCTGGAAAAAATTCAAACAGTATAGGGGTATTTAACTAACGTGGTATGATTTTTCCCAAAAACACAAACCTGCTAATCAGGTAAAATGAGGACCCAATGAACTTTAGGTATGATCCAGCTCTAAACAGGCAACTAACAGTGCTAATGCATTTATTGAACACATCGTGTAGTTATTTAAAATGCAATCTAAGCTTGTATTTTATCCTTTAATAGAAACAGCAAATTTTACCAACTGTTTTCTTTAGCTTCCTGAGCCTTATTAACCTTATAAGGATTTTCTTTGGATTATCCTTTCATATCCATACAGCTGTCTTGATTAAACCTGTCCTTTTAGTTTATGTAACATGAAATCTGACAGACATCATCAATGTACAGCGGAGCTTTAGTGGTATATTAAAAGATTGTGCGAATGAAATCGGGAGGCCGTCCATCAGGGATGCAATTCAATAAAATCTTTATCTTCTTGCACATCGGCAAAGTGTTATTATTGGTAATTATATATTTTAAAAAAACAAATTTTAACTTGAATTATATTTGTCACATACATTTTTTGCATATTTCATCCTGGAGAGTTTGGGTCAGAGCGCAGGGTCAGCTATGATACAGAACCACTGAAGCAGGAAGGATTTAAGAGATATTACTTAAGAATTCACCAATGGCGGACTTGGCAGTGGCGGGGCTTAAACCCAGGTCTTCCTGGTCTCCAGATCATCAACTGAAAACAGTGGTGCCTCCACTGTTTCCATTGAAGTAAGACAGGCTGTTAATTTCTCGGCGGTTTACAAACAACTTCGACTTTATTCTGAATTTTAATTTTATTTTAATAGTTTTTCGAATTTATTAATTTAGTTTTATACAGAGTGACTTGCATGCACCATATTTGTACAATTGACCAGTTGAGGGCTTTGTTCAGTGGCTCTTCGGTGATGCTGGAAATTCATCATCTTCCTAACCACTCTTATTCAACCTAAATATTTCTTTTATCATTTTATTTAAGATAGAGGTGACTAACATGTAAACTACCACCAGCGTGTTTTACAAGACCAGTGTTTTTCTTTAGTAGTCAACACATTTAGCGCTGAGCCACGACACGCATTTAGCACTGAGCTACCACACCCCATTAATGTCTATCTGATTCCACCAGCTTTTGGTGTTGGTAGTGGTTTTTTTTGTTGTTATTATCTTCTCTTTGAGTTTTTTCTGGTTGACCTGTTTGGTGTCTGTTTTTTAATGCACACCCTACCCCCTCCCCGTCCCCCCCCCCTTCCGCAGACAGTCTGAATTGTGTTATTGGCTTTATTGAAGGCAAATACCAACTGTAGATATTCAGAGCTATTTATTGTTTTAAACAGTCAATCTAACAAGCCACACCTAAAAAAACTAGCCACACCAGTCAGTAGGGCTGTGTAAATGTTTATAAACTAATTTACTATTAGATTAATATTTAATTAAAACTCAGTTGTTGTCGTCTCAGAAGTGAGACTGGCTAATAAATGAGAGCGCCTCTAGCTTTGTATTTCATTTGTTTATTTATGTATCTTCTATACTTGCTTATTGCCAAACTCAAGGTCACAGGGATCTGCTGGAGCCTATCCCAGTGCACATTGGGCAATAGGCGGGGGTACACCCTGGACGGGTCGCCAGTACATTGCAGGGCCATATATAGACAGACAATCAAACAAACTCACTTACTTCACTTCAATTTAAAATCACTAATCAACCTAATGTACATGTTTTGGGACTGGGAGAGGAAACTAGAGAACTCTGAGAAAACCCACTCAAGTGCAGGGAAAACAAGCAAACTGTACAGAAAGACCCCTTGCCCAGTAATTGAATTTGGGACCTTCTTGCTGTGAGACAACCGTGCTATGCCACCCGCTTTGTATTTGTTGTACATTTGAATTACCTTCTGAGGTATTTGCAATATGCATTGTATCTTAATATATATTGTATATCATATGACTAGGCCCTTGCCAGTAAATGTGAGTACCACTCTTATTCAACCTAAATGATTACTTTTTTTCCACTTGGTTACCTTTTCTTTGTTACATAAACATAGATTTTCTTCCCACTATTTGTGCAGGGCTCTGTTTGACTATGATCGTACCAGGGACAGCTGCTTACCCAGCCAGGGCCTCAGCTTTTCGTATGGAGACATTCTACATGTTATAAATGCCTCTGATGACGAGTGGTGGCAGGCCCGGCTTGTCACTGTCCATGGTGAAAGTGAGCAGATAGGAGTCATTCCCAGTAAGAAAAGGTAATAGTTTATTACCCATAATAATATCGGCCTTCACAAAAGATTAAAATAAGTGAACTCAATTAGAAGGAAGAGGTGTAATTATTATTATTATTATATTACATAATGCAGATCTTATTTCGACAGTTCAGTAAGATTTAATTTAATTCAGTTCATTTGTTTTTTTAAAATGCATCACTATTGGTCAGTGTGGAAAATAAGATGCATGAACATACAACACAATATTTACACAAATTATCAAGTGTTGGTGTAACAAAGAATTTGGATTGTTATCCATCTCTGTTAAGAGTACTATGAACAAAATAGTTTTTTTGGTTTCAAACCTCTTATTTCACATTTATTGCTATTTGATAAAGCTCCATTCTTTTATTAAGACTTACCAGCCCAATGTAAAGCTTGAATGTGAGCTATCTCTTCATTCGACTCTAACAGTATTATTGAGATTAGACACTAATGTCTGGTCCTTACCTGGGCTGCAGTCAACATTTCAGTTCATCCCCAAGTGTTCAGATCAGGATTTTGTGTCGAACACTGCTGTTTCACTCTATATAATAATGGAGCCCTGGGGTTTTGTGCTTAGGGTCATTGTTATGCTGGAACATCTTGGTTACAGTAAGGTAATAATGTAATTCTACAACATACAAAAACATTCTAGACAACTGTGTGCTTATATCTAGCAAAAGTTTGAAGAGGAACCACATATGGATCTGATGGGCAGGTGACCACAAACATTTATAGTATATTTTTATATTTTCTATTGGAGATTTTTTTTTACCGATACTGATTATCTATATGTCTGTAACTGATTTATTTATTGATTGATTGATTTTTACTTCTGTTTTGTCACAATAATAGCAGCACGGAACAACATATAACTATAACATTTTCAGTATAGCTCAGGGGAACTAGATAAAAAAAAAAGGCTACTGTTGTTTTACTTTGATCAGATAAACAACTATCACCACAACTTAATAAAAAAAAGTTGGGGTAAAACATTTTGTCTTTCTATGTTGTTAATTATTATGTTATCATTTAATAAAATAGCGGTTCAGAAGTTGACTTCAAAATGTATTTTGTGTTTTGCATTAAAGATCTTTTCTCTGTATTTCAATATTGAGGATTTATTTCACAAAAATCTAAAAATCTTTTCTTGTCTCATTCTTGTAAACCAATCTCGTTTCTTGTCTTGTAAGAAGTTTTTCTTTACACCCGTGCAATACGATATACAGGCAATTTATTAATTAAGCTCTACTTAGATTAAGGAATATAAAAGGATCTCTGGCATCCTAATTGTTTAGCCACTTCTCAAAAAAAGATTTTGTATAAAATAATTTTTTACTTTCTACAGGGTGGAAAAAAAAGAGCGTGCTCGATTAAAAACTGTCAAATTCCATGCTAGGACAGGCATGATTGAGTCCAATAGGGTAAGTAAGATTGAAAAGAACCTCACTATCTTTTTACCTTCTGTGACATCCAAACATTTGGTTCGGTCTCAATCTCATAAAGATCCAGTGAACTGCATTCACTGTTTGTTGGATCTTTTATTACATTAAGATTATGTTCCTCCTTTTTTAAGAGGCATTTTTCATTTTTTTTCACTCATTCATTGGTCATGATGAATGTCTCTGATAAATCACCTTCCATTAGTGTTTGACACTTTGTTGTTGTTGTTGTTTATTTTTTTGCATGCTTGTTTGTTAGCTGTGGGTGTGCTGTTGACTGTATTGAAAATCCATTTGTTTTGTTTTTTTCATCTCTCAATTCCACTCCCCTCATGTGATCACTTCCCAGCAGCCAGTCAAAGTAAAGCGCAAAAAAAGCTTCAACCTGTCACGCAAGTTCCCGTTTTACAAGAGCAAGGAGAATATTGTGCAGGAGTTGGTGGAGTCTGAACGTGAGTACAAGTGTGTGTGCTGGGTTTAGGACTCTAGTGGTTCCTGTCCTTCATGCTTCATCCTCCTTCATGCTCTCATCTGGGACAGTGTGCAGCTGGCTTATACCTTCCAAGTCCTTTTCATTAGACAGCAGAACCAATCTAATACAGTGTTCTTTGACCTGTATGCTCAGTGGGGTCGGAGATGTCTGCTGCTCACTGGTGTAGAGATGCACTAATACTCCAGTGCTGTGCAACGCCTAGTT
This sequence comes from Sisor rabdophorus, assembly GCA_026260075.1. Taxonomy (NCBI): domain Eukaryota; kingdom Metazoa; phylum Chordata; class Actinopteri; order Siluriformes; family Sisoridae; genus Sisor; species Sisor rabdophorus. The sequence continues at coordinate 12,546,717 of JAOTQW010000029.1, read as the reverse complement.
CTGGTGGTTTACTTGCAGAATTTAACATGATTGAATAGTTCAAAAATATTGCACAGGCAGAACAGAGAAGAAGAGAGAGCACAGCCTCCCTCCATCCCCAGAGAGCACCACACCCCTCCTCTCAGCCTAGCACTAACATCTATTTCTTTCTGTCTGCTCTTCTTTCTTTTTCTCTTTTCACCTTTCGGGACACTCAGGACTTCCCAGGGTTAAGCGATGACTTTTATGGATCAAAGAATTTGAGTAAGTGTGTGGTTATACACATCAATTAGCTGCCCCTTCAGATTAGAATGGCTGTGCCCTATCTTTCTATCTATCTATATCTATCTATATATCTATCTATCTATCTAAGCTGCTTGAACCCAATTATTGTATGGCGGCGTAGGGTATAATTTGATTTCATTTATATATTGTAGTATTTGATTTTATGGTGGATATAGAATGCTTGTACAGTGGAAAAGTGGCGTAGTGGTTAGCCTGTTCACCTCAAAGCAAGAAGGTCATGGGTTTGTTTCCCGGTCTTTGTGGGCAGACTTTGCATGTTCTTACTCAATTTTCCCTCCCACAGTCTAAAAACATGTTAGGTTTATTGGTGATTTCTAAAATTGCCCACAAGCGTGAGTGTGGGTGCATGTGGTTGTTCGTGGCCCTTTGATTGACTGGCAACCTGTCCAGTGTGTACCCCTGCCTCTCGTCCGATGTGCACTTGGATAGGCTCCAGCAGATGCCTGTGACCCCGTATTGGGGATTAAGCGGGTATAGAAGATGAATGAATAAATGATACTCCACTATACAATCATAATATAATTGTTTAGTGGAGTATAATGATTATATGGTGGATATAAACTGATTTTCTAGTGGAGCATCTTATGATTGTATATGATACTCTGCTATCCAGTTATGATTGTAGTAAAATATGATTATATGGTGGAGTAGAATATGAGAACAGTAAAGTAGAATATGATCAGATAGTGAACTTAATGTAATTATAAAATGGAATCGAATATGATTATATAGCAGAGTAGAATATGTCTGCCGCAGTAAAACATGAGGAGCAGCAGATAATTTTTTTTTATATTACATTTACAGCATTTAGCTCTTATCAAAAGCAACATACACAGCGCTTTGAAGTCTCTACCAATGAGTACATTTAATACCGGTTTAATAGGTTGTAAACCAAGTATATAAGAAGAAACTTTGAAGGAAAAAATTAATATGAGAGAAAAACAATTCAAACAAATTATACATGTTCTCCCTGCGCTTGTGTGGGTTTTCTCCGAGTACTCCGGTTTCCTCCCACAGTCCAAAAACATTGCATCAGGTTAATTGGTGATTTTAAATTGCCCATATGAGTAAATGTGAGTGCGTGTGGTTGTGTGTATGGCCATGCGATGGAATGGCGACCTGTCCTAGGTGTACCCTCGCCTCTCATCCAATGTGTGCTGCGATAGGCTTTAGCAGACCCTTGGATTTGGGAATAAGCGGGTATAGAAGATGAATGAATGAATATCTCCATCTTTAACAAGAATAAAATAAACTTGATTAATGTTTTATTGTATTAAAGCTGGGATAAACCTAATAGTAAATTGACAGTACAGATTTATGCCCTGTGGGTTTGCTTTACTAGAACTCTTTTAGTCTTTTATTCAGACAGGTAAAAAATTATTTTCCACATCAAACAAATTATACTTATATAGCACTAATTCCTTTTTAAGACAAAGGTGAATTGCAATATTCACTATTTTAATGTTTTTGTGTCCCAGTAGGGCGTTTGTTCATATACATGATATTTTCGTAATGTTTCTGGTGTAATAACACAGACACAGCCATAGATAACCCTAATCAGGGAGTGGAGGTCATTTGGGACTTCATTTACTTCTACTGCGACCTCCTACAAATTTTTTATAAGGGTGCTGGTATGCATCTTATTGCATGTGCAAGACTTGCTTTCCTTTTATTCTTTTAGTTCCTGTCTATAATATAGAAGTGACATGATGTTATTACTTTTATTCAAACTAGACTTTGAAACTGTTCTCTTAGTAATACTGAATCTTCCTTTCTTTTTGCAGAGTGTTTGACATCCAATACCAGTGACAGTGAGAGCAGTTCTAGTAAGTTACATTAAAGCCAGTTGTTGTAAAAAATGATGTATACTAATAAATGTATATACATTTGCAAGTTTTTTTATAAATAAAAATATAGAATGAATTATTGCTTCTGTCGAGTCTTTATTTTGACGCTAGTAATTCATGATGGCAATGAAAAAAGCTCACGTTTTAGACTATTCTATTGTTCCCATCCTTTTTATTGCTTCAGTTGAATTTTTTTTTGTCTTTGTCCAAAATGTTGGTTAAAAAGATATGGCAAAGAATAATAGCACCAAATCTCTAACATAAGGGTTTTATGTGTGTCCCATTTTTATCATTTCATTTTTGTCTTTTTTGTGTAAATAATAGAAGGGCAAGAGGACACAATTTTATCCTATGAGCCAGTGATTCGACAGGAGAGTAAGTGTCCAGTGTTGAAAAAATATTTTGTGCTAATGTTTTTACTGCATTGAAACTCTTAACTTTCACATCTGACATTTCTTCCTTCTATTGTAGTTCATTACACAAGGCCGGTGATCATTTTGGGACCAATGAAGGACAGGATAAATGATGACTTGATTTCTGAGTTTCCCCATAAATTCGGATCCTGTGTTCCACGTAAGTGTGCTAAATTTAACCAGAAGCAGTGAGTCATCCATGGTTTAGTTTGTTTAAAGGTTATATATAGAAACCTATCCATGGAATAAAGCACAAGTGTTTTTCTAGATACAACTCGTCCACGGCGAGAAAATGAAATGGATGGGCAGGATTATCACTTTGTGGCTTCAAGAGAGCAAATGGAGAAAGACATTCAGGACAACAAGTTTATTGAAGCAGGCCAGTTCAATGAGAATCTGTACGGGACCAGTATTCTTTCGGTTCGGGCAGTGGCTGAAAGGGTTTGTAATGGCTTATAATACAAACATATAACGTAAATCAGCTTGTGAACGAATAAATCGCCAAAGTATGGAAAATGATACATTTTTGTTTGTTTTATTTTGTAGGGGAAGCATTGCATCTTGGATGTGTCTGGAAATGCCATAAAGAGACTCCAACAAGCACAGCTCTACCCTATATCCATCTTCATCAAACCCAAATCCATTGATGCACTAATGTAAGATTCCAGTTAATTAAGCAACGAGTAAATTAAGTC
>JAOTQW010000029.1:12530182-12543377 GCA_026260075.1 Sisor rabdophorus | reverse complement strand
GTGTGTGTGTTTGTGTGTGTGTGTGTGTGTGTGTGTGTGTGTGTGTGTGTGTTTGCAGTTATAATTCAACTGGAAGGCGTTCTAGTTGTGATTCATCTGGACAGTCAAACATTGCATAGATAAGTATCAAAGACATGATCATGTTTAAAAATGTAATGACTTTTTGTGATTACGGAGTTACACATCTCACCTTGCAATATGTCTACACTGCAGCCTGGAGTAATTAAATCTCAACACTTGTTAAGATAAAGCCCAGAGCCCCTCCCCCTTCCCCCTGTCTCTCTTTCTCATTCTTTTTTTCATTATCACCCATCTCTTCCCTAAAGCTATTTAACTCCTGCAATGTGACATGAAAGTTGTGGAAAGTCCTGGGCTGTCAGGAGGCATCAGAGAGTTGTCTTGCCCTGCGGTTGTGAGTCTCCCCACGCTGAAATAGAAACCAGAGCCCTTTTATCTCCTCTCCTTGGAAGATACACTTTCATTCTCTCAAATCCAATGAATCTGAAAACATCAAGGTAGAGAGGAGTGACAGGTGCAGATAGGGAATGCACTGCTTTGCCACTGAGATTCTACATTGCCCTAAGATTTATTATGACCGTGACTTTACAGATGATTGCGTTAGAGCCATTCTATTGAAACATTAAATCTGTGGATATAGAAATAAATTGTTGTCCAAATTTGGGGTGCAACTTTATCAACCAGGCCACTTCTGAAAAAATATAATGAAGTCTGGCTGTGCCTAGAGAAATTTGTCTTTCTTTCTTCCATAACAATGTCCCCACAAGGTCATCATATGAAGAGGGATTACAGAACTTTGTGATCATTTCATTAAGAATCAAGAAGAGAAATCTGTCCATTTAAAGCCCTGCTGACAAAATATTAATCCTCATACACATCTTTCAGAAACATACAAGAGCGTTCATCCTTTTCTCATGATGATTGTAGCATGCCAATGTACTGTGTTGTGTTGAAGATCTAAAGATTCCTGCTTCAGGCCAATGCCAGTTAATCATATCCAAATAATTCTAATTACGATATAATAGCAAATTACATTACAAATAATATGTGATAAGGCTGAAAAATGAGCAAGTTAAAATAATATGATGTGCTAATTGCTCTGGCTGCATTCTGTGCTTAGGAGGTATATTTACTGTTTAAGCAGCACTAAAAAAGCTGCAAATTTAGTTGAAAATAAAACAAAATTAAACATAATTTAAATACATTTCAATAAATGGCAAAACGTTTCCGCCTTACCTCCTCTCATTACCTTAGCTGTCATATTTGGAAAACAATTTTTTAAATCTTTACAGGGTCATACACATACATTCTAATGCGGGGTGGACATAATTTTGCCATTCTAGATTAAGCATTATTGCAGTCCTGGGTGTAATTGCAGTCCTCGTAAATAGCTGCTGGTCGACTGATTACACACTTACTTGCGTTTAACATAAGGTTATAAATTTAGTTGGGTGTGAAGTTGGTCCTGGTAAATGTACAATATTTTTATTCACATGTTTAAGATGAAAGTGTCCTGAAAGACTAAATACTGAAACACACCTACATGCAAATGCCTGTATAGTTAGATCAGTTCACATAGATAATAAAAAGCATGCAAATTGGACTGTGGAAAACACCTTGTTTAATAAAAATGTAAATTGTCTTGTGGGTTTTAAAGTGTACATCACATTTCAAAAGCATCTCCAATTTTCAAGTATGTGAGCATTTATGATGGAGTGAGTGAGGTTTTAAGGATTGGTTGCATCCGATGCTTGTGTTTGATGTGTAATTTATACCCTGTCCTGCTCAGGTTAGATTTTGAGGTTTCAGGATTGCATTTCCAGCCATTCTTTGTCTCTGTTTAGACCTGTCAGAAATGCCAGGTTTCTTAGCTTAGGAACAAAGATCATCTGTCTTGCTGATGGCCTGTCTTTTTCCAGACTCAAAACATTCAAACATTCAGCACACTCTCACTAACAGCTCTAAAAAAGAAAAAACTGGCAATACAAAAAATTATTTTGTGATTGAGATTTGACACAATAGCATAAACTCTGCTTTCATTACAACATATTTGACCTTAATCAAAGTGACATACTTTAACCTCTTTTTATACAATCGGATTAAGAGCCTTGCTCAGAGGGCCCAAGTAGCAACATGGTGGTGCTGAGAATCAAACCCGATCTTCTAACACCTTGAACACTGCGCTACCACTTTCCCTAATACAACTGAATAGAAATAAAACAAATTAATACTATGTTAAATATGGAGGTACAAAATCCAGTTAACATAATATTAAAGTCTCTTGTTATTCTTATATTTAATGTAATTCAGTTTACATATTGTGAGATAAGAATTATTCTGCATATAGTGAGATCCTTTTAAACTGTGGCAGAAAACTTGTTTCGCTTCGAGTTTCAGCCTTAAGATAATTTAAAGTTCCCTTTTTTTTCAATAGAGTCCCACTTTTCAGTAGGATAGGTTCCCTTTTAAGTGTAGTTCATCTCGCAGTTTCTTTCTACTGCACCAACTTGCTCATTAGGGACAAACTTACAGTTATTTTATTCTTACTACGTTCTGTGTACAGCTGCTTTGAGACAATGTCCAGTGCCCCCCCGCCCAGTAATCTAAAGTAATTAGTATAAGTAATCTAAAACTCTACTCAATCTTAGAAGTAATGTAAAAATCTACTTAAGTAAAACCAAGAAGTTTTTTTATTTAGTTTTTTTAACAGCAGGGGCAGGGGTTGAGTAGTATATGAATGTTATTAACTTACCTCAACATGCTTGTGCAGGTTTGATGCGTGGGGCACACCCTGGAAAGGCCAGCAGCCCATCGCAGGGTCACACATAGACAATCACTCACATGCATACTTACTCCTATAGGCAATTTAAAATAACCAATCAAGCTAATGTACATGTTTTTGGACTGTGGGAGGAAACCAGAGTACCCAGAGCAAACCCATGGGATCCATGTGCCACCTCATCAATTAAAACATACTTAAGTAAAAGTAAAATTACAAAATGTTGTACTTTCCACCACTAATTATCATAATTTATTGGAATGATCATGTTAATCATGCAGCAAAAAATAAACTCTTTCTAATAATTTACAATTTACATTTAGTCAAATACACTAAAAAGTTAAGATTCTATACTTACACGCTTTCGCACATAAAGTAGCACAGTGCATGGCTTTTTATATGACATTAACAAAAGAACGCCTTTGCATAAACATTTTTCGTTTTTAATAGTAACAGTTTTTAATAGTTTTTTTTACAACAGGAAAGTCTTCAAGACAACGGAATTTCCCTTTTACAACAACATGAAAAGACATTGAATGTATCTTTTTCTATTAAATCAAGAAAAAAGAGGTTGTCTTACAGATGTTCCACAATAAAAATAGGCCTGGTTGATCTTTAATAAATAGAAATTGTAATACTGGCAAAGAACAGCCAACAACCTGAGCATGTTCTGTCATGTTTTATTCCCATGTAAGTCTTTTTCTGGTGAGTAAGATATCACCCACTGCAGCATATGACCAGTCTCTAAATAACTGTGCATATATAACAGCAATTCCACAGACAAACTATTACAGAAAGTATATCTCCCCCTGCATTTTCACTACTTTTACATCCTAGGTTGGATAATAAAAGTGCCACAGATGGACAATTCAGCTGGAAGACACTGGCTGGAAGACACGGGCTGGAAGACACATGTTCAGAAGTGAGTGTTGATGCTAGAGAAAAAGAACGTAATAAGCACCTGGGGGTAAGAAGACCTGGAATACAATGAGCCTCAGAAGCAGTTTCCTAGTGATGACCTTGTCTAATAGATGGCTATCCAGACAAGACCAAGTAAATGTTGCTGCAGCATAGAATACACCTGCTGGTTTGTCTGGTCAGAGGACTGCCCCTCTGTCTGAGCCTTGTTTCTTACAAGGTTTTTTCTTTCTTAGTTTTATCACTGCTGTCACCTCTGGCTTAGTAAGTTGGGGACTCTTGATTTACAGATATGAGTTAAACAGAACAAAGTAAGTTTTCACTGTATTGCCTTATTCGGTTTTATTCTAAGACTATCATTATGGTTAAAAAGCATAATATAAAAAAAATGACTCTACTTGCAATCCTGTCGATAAGCATATATACCAAAGAAAACAAAAGGTTGATTATACAAAAGAAATTGTCTGTGACTATAATAACGGTGCGGAAAATTCACTGCCTGTGGCTGTCTTTTTATTACACGCTACATCTGTAGGCTAATCTCAAGGCCATGAGAAAATATATTCTGTCCTTGTGAATTCGAAAGATACATTGCCAGATCTGAATGAACAACATTTACTATACTGGGCAAGATTGAAGCAATCTGTTGACATAGAGTATTTCAACTATTAAATATATGTAATTTTCCCAGGCCTTGATCAAGAGTAGAAAGAGATTATAAGGTGCTTTCGATCCTTACGTCCTTGAGCTTTATAAGAATTTTGATCACTTCGACCTGTCATTTTCATCCAAACCTCACAGTCGAAAAAATATATATTTTCAAGCCTTGTGTTCAGGAGTGATTGTGGAAATCGACAAGAACAAAAAGCTTTAGAAAACCGGCGGTGTTGGGGAGGATATGCAGTGTGTGTGAAGAGGAATCATAAGGAATCTGTTCGTTTTATCTATGCTGGAAAACAATACAGGGTGGGGATGAGGGGTTTTTATTTATACCCCACTGATTAACCACAGCAGAAAATGTGTGTGTGTGTGTGTGTGTGTGTGTGTGTATATATATATATATACACACACATACACTTTGTGGTTTACAGGGAAATGAACAAGAGACAGACATACGAACAAGCCAATAAAATCTTTGATAAGGCAGTGAAGCTCGAACAGGAATTTGGAGAGTATTTCACAGGTAAATGCTCTAGTTTTGTCTGTGTTTATACTATGGAACAACCGAACTACTCCACATTACTGTAGATAAGATATGAAGCTGTAGTCTGCTTATGTGTCCTCTCTCTCTCTCATTTCACAGCCATAGTCCAGGGTGACTCACTAGAAGAGATCTACAATAAAATCAAACTAATCATTGAGGAGCAGTCAGGCCCTTACATCTGGATCCCGTCCACAGAAAAACTCTGAGTGTGCAGCCTCCATCCACTGCACGCAATGCGGAGTATTGTTCCAACCCCCTGCCCAGCCCTGCTCCAGCCCGAGTCCTTCTTCTCCTTCCCTTTTTACTGAAATGTTTCATATCAAGTTTTAGTGTCATCATTATGTTAACACAAATTAAAAGAAGTCTTATCCCCCTATTACTGTGACTGTGCACACCCCTGCATGAGTTTCTCAGCAAATACGTTCAAGACTAGGATTTTCATTACAAATTTATTTTTGTCTGGTAAAACAAGAAAGGAAAACGGACAAATCGTGTGTCTGGATGGACTTCAGTAGACAGTGACTCAAGATGGAAGAGTGGAGTTTGGGATTACAAAACGTTTTCTTGGAATTGGAGACAGATTGAAAAGCTGGAATGGCATATACATTCGTTGTTGGATTGTAAAGAAAAATGGGGGGGGGGGGCAAGCTGAGCAGAGACCAACAAGGTTTTCTACAAGGACTAAACACAAATCAAACTTGCTGAAGGTACTGCTCATGGATCAATGACCATGTTTATATAAATTTAGTGGAGAATTTTAGAACTTGGTGATCTCCAGTAATCTCACAGCAGTTTGGCTATTTGGCTGGCTGCCACTGCCAGTTGTTGATCAAGAAACCACAGAAGGCAGAGCATATGGAAAAAATGGAATATGAATATACATTTATATTACTGAAATCACATGGTAAATAAAAATTCTATGGAGATTTTACTACATAATATTATACTATGGTACACATTTTACACTTCACTAATATTGTCTATTCGGAGGGCTGTTAAGAGTTTTTGTCTTGGTTATTTACGTTTTCTCTTTCCACATTTTTTAGCTGCTCTTTCTTAAAGATGGAATAGAGGGGTGTAACTGGGCTCTCTGCAGAACACCAAACTGCCTTACAATTAATACAATTAGTGAATTCTTATAAGAAGATACAAATTACTCAAACAACCAATGCTTTATGAAAGACTCGATTTAAAACCATGCTCTAAGGTTTCCACTGCATATTGGAGGCCTAACTTGTGCGTGCAATAGATTTAAGTGTCTTACCTCTTTGAAATCCTTGTTTCATCATTACTTATCATTTATTGACTGATTTTTAAATACTGATTTTGGTAGCCAAGGCTTCTCTTAAGCTATTGAACAGCAGCTAGCCCATTTGCACTTTCTCAACCTATCAAGTCTCTTCTCTTCAGACTGAACGGTAACATGGTACTGTCCTGTATGCTGCCCAGCTGGGAAGCCTTAAAAAAACGGGTAGAATTAAAACAATAAGTGTATTGGATGTCCTTTTCAATATTAAAAGTCAACAGAGCCTGGATTGGCCTGAGTCCCCTAGACCTGCCACATGTTTTCATTAAATGTGTTTGGGATTGTTCTTTTTGACATTTTAAGATTGATGTGACTGTGTTTATCCTTGTACCAGCGTGCGCAGAAACAATTTAGCAGTAAAAAAAAAGTGTCAATAGAATCATGTCTAATTATTATTTTTAGTATTATTTTTAATTATTTGCTGTTTTTTGGGGAATACTGCACCTGTGGTAGCCCCCCTGTATACAGTGTGTCTGAACACAAGAGGAAATGCCCACTGCAGTTCTAATCTTTTTCATATTGCATAAAGTTGGACTTGTCAGGATTATTGATGAAGGCGTGTTTGTGTTCCTGGATAAAAGTCTTATCTTTGAGGTTCAAAAAACTGACCCAGCTTTTTTTTTTATGGCCACAGGACTTGATTAAAAGTGCTGTGCCCATCAGACTATCAGAAGCTACTGTATCATTTTATACGCAGATGCGACCATCTGCCAGACATGGTCACTAAACCAGCTGTCATACTTGTCAATACCAGAGTTCAGGGAATAAACGAAGGGAACAGAGCCATTTATAAACTGCTTACAGACTGTTTCATAGGGTGTTGGCTGTAAAATGTAAATATCCCCTCACTTGTGCATCATGCATACAGCGGGGAAAAAGTTTTATAGATCATGTCAGGTTATTAAACTGACATAGATTAATTTCCATACAAATATCCTATAATGTTGCTTTTCCTTCCCAGACCAAAATCTTCAGCTGCCTGGCAGAACACATTTTTCAGGTGGGGATTGACTTTCCGTAAACCATGGCCTGTCTGTTTGTGATATCTTATTGAATTTGTCTGCATTTGTAAATTTAGTGTAAAATAAATTATTAAAAAAAGGAATTACAGATGGGCACATACGTGTGTGTGTGTGTGTGTGTGTGTGTATATATATATATACATATACACACATTATATATATATACATATACACAGACACACACGAACATCTACAGAAAGAGACAAGGCACAGACAGCAACATGTAGAGTGTTGTTAAAGTAATCCAGCTGCTTAACTTTTTTTTTTTTTTAATTTAGTGGTCCTCTGGTGTTGAGTGAAAGGAAAAGCTGACTTTTAATGTGCCTGGTGTCAGTCAGCCGTGTCAGTAAAAAAGCCCAAAGAATTTTCATTCGTTGTAGTTTTTCTAATTTGGTTGCAGAATCCTTATTGATTCTGAATGGCTCTGTGTACTGGTAAGGGTCTTTGTGTTTGCTCCAGTGGAGAAATAATTAAATAAACGTGTTTAAGGGTGGGGCAGAAGGGTTCCCGTCTGTCTTCTTAAGTGATGATTAGTTATTAATTTTAAAAGCACACATGCACTGATTGTATGGTAGTCCTTTTGTAACTACAAAAATAATAGTAATCATCATGACTCATGAAAACAAGTCTTCTATCCTGGTCAGATGGGAACCTGAATTGGTCAGTTCTATATTTTATTTATTTTTCCTTTTTTTTCCCGACTGGACAAAAGTTTGTTTGAAATTAATAAAAACTGTGCTTCTGTTGAGATTTGAACATGTAATTCTTCCATTCTCCTACTAAATTGATAGGCTTAGTGTGAACGATATGGGAAGTCTACAAAATATCTATAGAATATACAGAATGTTGTTTAACAATCGAGTCTAAAAAATATAGCAGCACTAGGTGCCTCAACTCAACTGCTGCTAACAAAAACCTTTACCTAAATCAGTCATCACTCCGTTATCTGTTTTTTCTTGGCTTTGTCCAGCCTTGCCAGCACCTCACTATACAGACCAGACATCTAAAGAGACATTTACCCTGTTTTAATAACAATATTAATAACGATAGTAAAATTTTCACTGATATTAATGTAGTACTTTATCATACCTTTAGAACTACATATTTAAACATTATGAACATCTATTTAGAACCCAGATGTCCACAGACATCAGATTAGTATTCCACTATGAGCTTGGTTGTTAAAAATAGAATTAAAAAGTAATCTCTGTTTTGTGTGTTATTTACATATAGATGAAAGCTCAGTATCACCTTTTAGCCCATAGTGCCTAAAATGTCACTTTCTTTTTGATATTATGGCACATTGTTTCATATTTAGCTATACAATACAGTGCTTCCACTAACGTTATTTTACCTGAGTCTGATAGCTGTCCTGCATTGATCCCAGGTACTGTAGGAAGCTTATCCCTAGACCACACCACTTCTCAGCTTCAGTATACTGAGACAGACTGTAAAGCAAAATTCCTAAATTCCATGCTCGAGTCAACAGCCATAGAATCTCCAGTTCAGGAAAGTCTTCTGACTGGTGGAAAACAGCAAAAAAAGTTACATGGTAGGATAACTTACGGTTTAATACACAATTTCAACTGCTTCTGATTTGGAGTACAGTGGTGAGAAAAACTGTCAAATTAATCTGCATTTAAGTCACCAAAAAAAAATTCATTAAAAGATTTGCTCAAGCTGATAACATTTATTTATCATTCATCATCTATACACAAAAGGCAGGGGGTAAACCCTGAACAGGTCGCCAGTCCATCTCAGGGACACATACAGACAACCACACACTCACATTTTCTTCTATGGGCAATTTAGAGTCACCAATAAACCTAATGTGGATGTGTGTGTGAAAATTCACTTACTTTCATTACTAAACATAGATATGATATAGATATATATAGTTTTTTTACAATTTGCTTCTACCAAGTGTTCCCTATCCCTCCAGTTTTTAATAATGGAATTTGTAGACAGTTTTTAACCTAATTTCAGTAGCAATCTCCTTAGATGTTTTCTTTACTTAATTCATATCATAAGCTTTTGAGTAAAACCACTGCAATCGGAGAAAAAAAGAAAATGTATTTTTGACTGGCCAAATCAGATTTAGCTTAAAAACCACAAACCTGTGGAATGACAAAAAGAGGTGTGTTAGATTTTATTTATCGAAGCATAGACAGTAACTTTTCGCTCCATTTATACAGTACAGGAGCCTTGTAGAAACTGATAGTGGCATTAGCAATATGCTAAAACAATTGTATAAATATATATTTGCTCAAAGCTATTGAAATAAAAAAAGTTAAATCTCTTGATTGCAATCCAGTTAGTTTTTAAAGTCTATCAAAAGAACCAATGCTTCAAAAATGTTCAATTTAGTCAAATTGGCAGGAAGAATCTAGTGAATGCAGCATCTGCTAACTGAAGTGTAGCTAAAAGCCTATTGACTGTAACTGGAGATTCTTTTTGAGATGAGGATAATTGCTTAGCTATAAAGGCTGATACGTGATAAATGCTGAGCCAGCTTACTGCAGCTGAAATGATGGACAGGGCCTCCTCATAGTAACCCCACACTTCCTCTAATATACGGGGATCCACTTCACACACACCACTTGGCAGCGACAGCTGGATCAGTGTGTGTAAGCAGTAACTTGTTCATGGAAATATAAAAGAAAAAATATTTAGTTGTGAAAAAAGTAGAATTTGCTTTAAATAGATGTATATGCATTAAAAATGACAATTACCAACAACGTGTTAGATCTGTTTGTGGACCTCGCTTATGCAGAGAGAGGGCAATTGTTAGTGCCCTTTTACACACCACAGGAAAGTGAGCAGGAGGTTTCATTGCTAAGGCTGAAAATACAAATAGGAAACCATTTAAATATTATGCATATCAGCACAAACAATCAGAATTTAATTTAATTATCTGAATATTTACATTTGAAGCATTTGGCAGACACCCTTATCCAGAACGAATAACAACTTAGCAGTTGGGGGTTAAAAGAGCCTTGCCCAGGAGCCCACAGTGGTGGCGCTGGGAATCGAACCCTGGTCTTACTGGTATCAGTCCAACACCTTAACCACTAGGCCACCACTTCTCAGAATATGTATAAAAGCAACAATTAAATAAGTTGCAGAAATTAATAGTATCTTACATGCAACAGTCTCCAAAATTTTTGCATCTATGTTCTCAAGCTCCAGGATTGACTCAAGCACAGACTCAAGCTTGGGGTCGTTTAACTTAGCTCGTGCCTCAAACTCATATAGAAGCAACAAAGTTTCAGTTTGGTCTCTGATATAGTTGCCTAAAAAAACATTTTATATAAAGGCAAAGTCATTTGTAAATGTTTGTTTACAGTGGTTTAAGGATATAAATCATGCAGAGTTGTTAAAAATAACTGAAAATAGGCTACCTGAAGTTTTTAATGTTTTCCATATCTCCCAGCAGATCTGAATGTACTCTAAAGTGTGGGTCAAGATCGCGGTCTAAAAACGCAGTTGATTTATGTACAGTTATTAAACAGCACCCTCAAGTGGAGTGCTCGGGAAACACACCACGTAAATGCAGAAATTGTATTTATTGCAATAAAGCTGCATTCACTGTAAAAAATACTGTTTAGATTGGTTTCAGGAGATGCAACATATATAATTAAATAATAATTTTAAAAATTTAAATTTATTATTAATATAATACTTAATTACATCGAAATTAATTAAAAGTTCTATAGCCTATTTGCCTGCTCAAACTGAGGAGTCATGCAGCAAATGTCCAGACATGCAGCAGTGACCATCAGTAAGCAAGTCTTCTGTCCCATTAACACGCCTTTGTCTTGAACACAAAGCTGTGACAGCTGACCAGCAATGAAAACACCAAAATCAGAATAAATAGAATGTAATAAAATGTAAATTCCCTATTAATACATATTATGAATGTAAGTAATTAGACATTATTTACTATATAAAGCATGTATAAATATACTTTTCTGTCAAAACTAAGGGGTTTATTTTACTAAAAAAAAGTGCCCAAAAGAATTCTGTTGCCAAACATTGAAATATACAATTTATAAAATACCAGAATCCTAGGATTGCAATAATATGCAATGGGCAACAGCACTGACACATTTATAAATGTTTCAAAAAACAATAGACTTAATTTCTTAAGTCGCTGTAATTTCCCCCTAAAAGTGTTTTTACTGCATTTTTATGTAATATAAATGGACATTGGGGGTGAAAAATAATGTTGGTGCAGTTTTAACAGGAGTATGTGGAGTTTTATATTTCCATTGTTTGTAGTTAGTACTAAATTTGTTGTAGAAATGCTTCGATTAACCACTTGAACATTCATTCATTCATTTATCTTCTATATCCGCTTATTCCCAAACTTGGGGTCACAGGGGTCTGCTGAAGCCTATCTCAGGCAGGGGGTACACCCTGGACAGGTCGCCAGTCCATCGCACACACACTCACACTCACTCCTATGGGCAATTTCGAATCACCAATCAACCTAATGCACATGTTTTTCGACTATGGGAGGAAACCGAAGTACCCGGAGGAAGCCCACGCAAGTGCAGGGAGAACATGCAAACTCTGCACAGATAGACCCCGTGCCCAGGATTTAAACCCAGGGCCATCTTGTTGTGATGCGAATGTGCTAACCATAATGCCACTGCGCGGCCCCTGTAGAATTATAATTTTGTTAATTGACTTGCCAACAATAAACAAAATGCACTTGCATTGAAAAAGGTAAACAAACTACTAAACAGTGTAGTATTTATATAAATAACCATCATTAATCATAATTTATTTTGAAAGTCTTCTTGAATAATTAATTTTTATGTTTTAAATGATTCAAGTTTCAGCTCACTCACAAATAAATAATTGAACATTCTATTTTAATTCACCTGGTAACACAGAAGAAAAAATTCCTTCATTCTAAGAGAGTTGTTCTTACACTGCAATGCTGTGTTCCATGCTGAAAATGTAGATGAAATACAGGATTTATATTTGTGGCATATACCAATTTAATAAATAATTTGATTAGACATTAGAAAATTGCACCAATTTTTCTGAACCAGTTGGCTTCATCAGAGCAAAGGTCCTCTCCCTGGCCAGATGCTTTTCTGAGTTGGGAGAGCTTATTCAGTGCTGTTTAAACACATAAAAGCAGCATATTTCACCCATTTAATTATATTTTCTGAAAAAAAATTATAGCTATTATTAACAATATGATTAGAGATTTTAATAATTAAGTTTCTTGTTTAACAGGTGTTAATCGCACCTACCAATCTTTAGATACAACACAAGGGCTGCTAGACTTACATCCCTGCAGCAGTTGAGACAATTTGTCAAATACAGGATTTTTTTAACATAAATATTCCATCCATCCATTATTTAATTTAATAAAAAAGAAAGTACTTAGTAAAGTAAGAAATCTTTTTCTAGAAGTGGCTAACCTGTTTTTTTCACACACATCCTTCAGTGTTGACAACACAAGGTGAACTAAACATCTAAAGAATTGGCAGATATGTTCTGTGATTTTCCGTACTATTCTCTCACTGTTAATGTATAATTTTTTACAGTTAGTCACAAGAATTTCTTACTTTAGTGCAGTAATCACCTGGAACACATTATGGCAGAGTTCACAAAATCGTTCCAAAGCTTTCATAGCAGCGTCCTGCTGTTTATTCTGTCACAAATACATACTGTATTAGAAAGAAAATCGATACCATTCGATCACCTCCAAATGTGGGGTTAGCCCTAATTTGTTGTCTTACACATATATTAGGAATGTCTTGCATGATGTACAAAGTAGAGTCAATAAAAAGGTTTTTTTTTCATTAATCTTCTATACCCACTTATTCCCAAATTCGGGGTAACGTGGGTCTACTGGAAACTATCGCACATTGGGCGATAGGCAGGGGGTACACCCTGGACAGGTCGCCAGTCCATCGCAGGGCCAC
>JAOTQW010000029.1:12493605-12510633 GCA_026260075.1 Sisor rabdophorus | reverse complement strand
TATATATATTTCTTAAAAATATATTTTTTATTATAATTAAGGATTTTTAAAAAGCCTACGTACTGTTAATGTTGATAATCGAGTCTTTTACATAAAAGGAACAAAGTAAATAGTAGGGACAGGAAGAATTTGTGCATGGTATTTGTACAGGGTTGGTTGACTTTTATGAGACGGAAGTGGAGTGTGAATGTGTAGGAAGCTCTAGTCATTTACTATTATTTCCTGCTTGAGCTTCTGTTTTCCAGTTCCATAGTAACAGTGTGACAGTAAGACATTTGGCAAAGAATATCTTAGTAAAATATGCCTTCTGATCAATAACCCGGTTCATTAGCGCAAATTCTTGCTAAAAAATGGCTGTTAAACAGTGATCACTTTACCTTTTACTTAAAAACTACTAAAGGTATATAATGCCACAAAATAAAATCTATACAATTATTGTAATGGTTGGCCTTCTGTAAAGATGTGGTAGGTAAGGGATATTAGAGTATTTGATTTAAAAGATGATACATAATAAAACATGCACAGAACATACAGGTTATATTTATGCAATACATTTGTTTTATGCACAGACCATAATCATCCATTCCTGGATGACAGCAGAGAAAGGATCCTGTTTGCATACAGAAATGATAAAATTCTGGAGATCCCTTGCAGAACATCTTCTCCTAGACAAAATGTGACTTTGGAAATAGTGAGTATTTTGCCATATCATACAATGTTTATCAATCTATTAGGTTTTTAATCAAATGATAATTAAGTCATTCTTATAGATGATTCCAGTATAGATACTAATAAAAAGTAATTATTTTTATATTATAATAATAAAATCTATGATACACTGTTAAAAATGATATTTTAGTAGCTTTGGACGAACTATAATAACAAACATTATTTTTGTCTTAGACACCAGGAATTATTTATTGTAAATTTGTATAAGATTTTTTGATTTATTAAATTGTAGTGAGTTGTATCAAGCCAGTTGTATCAAGAATCAGCCAAAATGCATTTATTTCTGGTCTGACTTGATCCAAAGAAGCCCAATTAAGAACCCACCCAATCTGGCAACACTGACCATGAACCCACTCGATTTGGCAACACTGGGCAGAAACCTATTCAATCTATTAACACTGGGTGGAAACCCCCCCAAATATTGCAACAATAAATAGAAACCCACCCAATCTAGAAACACTTGCTGCAGTCACTTGCACTTGAAAGGCAGATGAATCTCAAATCAAATAAATCAGACCGATTTATTGATTTACCAGCAAGCCTGGTTTTATTTATATGTCAGAGCAATAAAAATAGTGTGAATTCCTAATAAATACCCTTGCTTATTATGTGTATCTGACTGCTCTCAGTTGACATGAAAACTTGAAAGACAGTGGTGGATATGTTTACAGTTAAAGCAATCTTCTAGGTCTTTACATGCTTTAGTCATTTTCTAAAGAATTTGAACTTTGTCAAAGTTGCAGGAAAGCTTGTGACAGCTTGTGGAGCCACACAGTCTACTTCTTTTAAGAAATAGACTTCCAGTAAGAAAGGTGGTTGTACAGAATAGAAGACAATGACTGTAAATAAATTTTTTATGAATATCATAAAATATGCAAAATGTAGAAAAAAAACAGCTAACAGTTAGGAGAGTAAACTTAAATCATGATGCATTTTTTATGGTGTGTGTATTGTTAAGCTGTACCCAGTGCTGCTTTGCTATGGACAAATACTTTTATGTTAGATGTAATAGATTCTTGTCTGATCTGTCTTCAAGTTGAAACTTTTTAACTTTATACCTATCTGACACCCTATAAGCATCAGTTTTTACATGAACTTTCTCATGTAATCTTTTTATTAGATTCCTCCTATGACAGGCTCGGACAAAGCACGCATAACATGGGACCCAAAAGTGGGTTTTAGAATTCCACTGGATCCTTATAAAGGCTATGACATGATCACATGTGCCACCATTATTAATGGGAAAAAAAAGGTGTCAAACTTCCTCCTCCTGCGTCTTAGTGAGTATTATTGAACCACGTCTGAGAGAGCACAACACATTGCAACTTAAGAACACATGCACATTAAAAAACATAATGAAATCTTTACAACGCAACTGAATACAGAGTAATAATGTTAAAAGTGACGCTGAAAAGTGCTAAACCTGGCTGGAACCTACTTATTGGTCGGTGGTGTTTCTTTATCTGATTAAACCACAATTTATTATGAAACGGGACACCAGAGAATTTTGAGCCTTTTTTTGTAATCCTCTTTTCCACATTTCCACTATGGTTTATGCAGAGCTGATTCTTAACTCCATGGGCCCCTAAGCAAAATGTATGCTGTCCCTCCTACATGACTTGTGAGCTATATTATTGTTTATAAGGGACCAGGTTATTAGGTTGGCAGGTTATAAATTATTGCATTATAAATTAATTTCTCTTTAATTTCTGTGCTTCTTCATTTAATTGTAATATGCATATTGCATATTGTATCCTGTGTTTTGTCAAACTACCAAATATGTTTTCTTAATTTGTTGGTGCTTTATTTATAGGTTTTCTTAAATTGTAAAATGTTGATCCCTCTTGACCCCAGTATTATTCTTCTCAAATTCTTTTCAGTATATTTCTAGTGAAATTTTTACATGGAGAAAATTCATCCATGTGATGACTTCTTTTTCTTTTGTGTGTAGCTAGGGTTCTAAAAAATGTACGCATCAATCCTGAGCATACGAGAGTATTGGTTGGACAAACGTTAAACCTTACCTGCTTAGCAGAAACCACATTTAACGGCAGGATTAAATTCGAATGGACTTTTCAACACAACTCTGTAAGTATGGTATTAAGTTATGGTATTAATTACAATAGCAATGATCATTATAGTAGATTATTCTTTGTTTTTCAGATTAATCGGACTCACAAAACTCATGTAAGAAGGAGTGACCCTAAAAGCGTTATTATAATGCACAGTGATCTAACTATACCCAATGTGACACTGAAGGACAGTGGCAGTTACATTTGCACAGCAACACAAGATGACTCAATGAAGCATGCAAGTGTCAGGATTATTGTACATAGTAAGTATAATGATTAATAGTTTGTGACATCAAATTCAATTCTAGTACTTTTAGAAAATATATTTTGTTACTCTTCATAGAGCATCCGTTCCTCAATGTGACCCATGAAACGCAAGCGGTTGTAACTGTTGAAGAAGGCGAAAGATGGACATTTGAACCACTTGTCAATGCACTGCCCGCACCAGACAAAATAGTGTGGTAGGTTTATAAAATTGCTTCAGAATGCACTGTCCTTTGTGATGCAGAGAATATACAGTGTATAGAATAATAAGCTGTATTTTTCTTTATTAACACTTTATCACAGGTACAAGAATGGCTTCATTATTAACGCCTCCTTATGCTACGAAATAATGGGCTACAACCTCATCATCAAGGAGGTGAAAGAAAAGGATGTAGCAGTATTTACTATTGCTTTATCCAACCAGAAGTACAGACTTTACAGGAACATAAGCTACACACTTCTGGTCAAAAGTAAGGATCAAAGCAGAATTTAAAAAACTATTTTTTTTATCATTCCTATATTTAGAATTTAAATAGCTTTTTATTTAGTTAATAATAACAACATAATTCTGCATTATAGACTAATCTAATATTCTTTAGCACTCCATATTGCAATGTACAGTCAACTGTACACTGTCTAAATACGTGACATATTGATACCATTTAAAACTAATCAATTAGGAAACGTATAGGCTTCATGCATATTATACAATCGAAAAATAAATAACTTTGGTTATAGTTGTGGAAAGATTAAAATATATTTGTAGCAGCAATAATAAAAAAGTTGGATGGTCTGCTTTCAATTACAAATATTTTATCTGACAAATAGAGTTTGATGGGTTAGTCGTTAGTGCTGTTTAAAGAAAGATGGTTCCAGGTTCATATCCACTGTGTGGAGTTTGTATGTACACCTGTGTTTGTGTGGGTTTACTCCAGGTACCTCGGTTTCCTAGCACAGGCCAAAACATGTATGTTAGACTTATTGGTGATTCTAAATTGCCCATAAGTGTCTGTGTTGTTCTTTGTCTGTATGTGGACTGGTGACCTGTCCAGGATGTACCTCTGCCTTTTACCAAATGAAGCTGAGATAAACTCTAGCAGAACCCTGTGATCCTGCTTAGTAATAAGTGGGTATATGTGATGGATGAAAGGATAAAATGTTGGCTGGTGAATGAATAAATGAATAAATAGATGATGGATGGATGTTTGACAAAGAGGAATCCGTAATAAGCACCAAATTTATGTCGTTTAAAGATATTCATTCATTCATCTTGTATACCCGCTTATTCCCGAACTCTGGGTCACAGGGGTCTGCTGGAGCCTATTCCAGCGCACATTGGGCGAGAGGCAGGGGTACATCCTGGACAGGTCGCCAATCCATCGCAGAGCCACAGACACACAACCACACACTCACACATTCAAAATCAGAGGAAACACATGCAAGCGCAGGGAGAACATGCAAATTCCACACAGAAGGACCCCAAGCCTAGGATTTGAACCCTTTATGTTACTTGAAAGACAAACCTAAGCAAAAAACAAATGGACTTACATTAATTAAATAAAAGTCATCATGACCACAGTTGCTCTGCTATGGTTAGAGGTGTCTATTGTAGGTGATTCTAATGTTGGCGTTTGTTGGTAGGACATTTTCATCTGTAATAGTTATAAATAGGTGATGTTATAAGCCAGCAAGGTCATAAAGTTAGCTTTATCTCAGTTAGCCAGAAAGTAAAACTGTTTCTTTAATGCTTCTCTCTTTATTTTTGGCATTTACTCTAATTAATTCTATTGTAAATGATTGTAGTCATTTAGCTTGTATGTTCCTATCACTTTATATTCTTTTATAAATGTTTTGCCTTCATGTCCAATGTTTAACCTTCACAGTAAAACCAAAGATATCTGAAGAAGAAGTGGCTCCTGTAGGCCCTCAAACTTACAGGCTAGGCCAGGAGCACCAGCTAACCTGTACAGTCTTTGGATTCCCGAAGCCTAGTATCACGTGGTTGTGGCAGCCCTGTGACCCGGATCACAAGCTTACACAGTAAGTTAATATTGCAGACATTCAATGATATTTGCCACTTTGGACAAATGTATTATCGTAATGTTGCATAATTTCTTAGTTTCAAACGTTTTTTCAAAGAAAAGCTCTAATAATTGTCAAAGTCATTAATTTCTGGTGTTGAAAACAATCACTTGTCACAAATGTTGCTTACGTTTGAGTTTAAGCAGGTCAGTACATTAGCATAATTGTCATCGCTGGGGAGAAAAATCAGGAACCTTCCTCTTTGAAAAGACTAGCCTCAGCAAATAACATCACTTTCAATTTATGCTTATTGCAGGATTTTTTGTGTTATTAATTACAGTAAGTAAGCATGTGCACTATGAAGTGAGGAGCTTACCTCAGTGTGGTGTGTTTTGTGAAAAGTAATTTATTAGCGTTATATAGAGTGTAAATGTTTAGCCAGTGTGGTCTTAGAGTCAGTCTTATCTGAATCAGCCAGAGAGGGGCGTTTCCTTTAAGCGGTGATGCATGCTTCAGACCATCCTGTCATGCTTCCGCTTCCTCTTTGGCTTTCATTCTCATCAATTCTATTGTTCCTTCCTCAGTAGGATATAGCATAACATTTTGTTGTCTTCCACACAGTAAATCAGAAACAAAAAAGACATTAGTTGTTGACTTATCAGCCTATTGCAGAATAATTTTTGTTTTTGTAATATTACTGTTACTCAAGTACAAGTTACTAAGTAACTTTTTTTAACAGCAGGGGTGGGGGATACTGTTGGGACATGCGAATATAAATCTTACAGTAATTCCAGAAACTGCAGATATATCAGTATTATTAAGTTACCTCAACATGCTTGTTTAGGTTTGATGTTGCGTTTTTCTAAGCTGCAGTTCAGTTGTCCTGGGCAAACACATTTTATACTGCAGTATAAAGCTTTTGCTTTTTTACACTTTCTTACAATTAAAGGGCTTTTGTAAATATGGCCAAGGATTAGTTTCAACAGGTTTTTACTTCCAGCTGGATCATCATTTACGTCTGTCTTGTCTATCTCCATCTCTTTTTTTTTTGTGAGTTAGCGATGTAATGTTTGTTCTTCCTTGTATTAATCAGCAATTCAAACCAGTGGTTTTTAGTTTATTATTATATACTTAGTAATGGTTTTGTTTAAAAATGTACAAAGCTGCCAAAAATTAAATACATGCATACTTAAGTTAAAGTAAAATTACACATTTAAAAAACTACTGTTAAAAGTAAAAGACCACAAAAAACTACTCAATTACAGTAATGCCAGTAAATGTTCCTTACTTTCGATCACTGATTTGTCCTTCAGTGGAACTAAGAGACTGTTCCAGTATGACAGTGACCTTAGAGCTCCAATATCACATGCTGTGTTATTATTAGAGTGAAAAAAAACAACAGTGTTTTGGATGAACTGGAATGCCGGCTGCACCCAGGACCTCTTTACCTGACATTAGTGTTTAATCTCACTGCTCGATAAAGAGATTCACATTCAAGCTTGACTTTTTAGTGGACTATAAGAATGAAGCTTTATTGAGTAGCAAAACAGTAATAAATAAATCTAAAATAAGATGTATGAAATCGCATGTGTTTGTGATGCTCAGGTGACCACAAACTTGTAGTGTAGTTTCTATTTTTGTGTATGTTTAGATACAATTTTGTTCTCTTTGGGACTTCTGTTTTGAGGAGGGCCTAAAGCATTGGGCAAATAGAATAGCTCTGTCTATGTTGAACAGATTCTGTGCACACTGCTTCAAAAAAGTAAAAGCATAAAACAGGCCTTGTTTAAATACATTTATATACTTTAATGATTTTTTTTTGCTAGTTTGTACAATGAAAAAATCTGTCCCACTTTCATAGGTGCAAATTGTATAGGAGTCCTATAACTGTCCAAGAAAGCATGAAATATTCATATCCAGCAAACATGGTTGCAGCTGTTTCTAATGAGCACAAAGAGATAAAAGGCAAAAACAAGGTATGTACTGAAGACAAAAGTATAAATTAAATCTCATTAGGTCATTACTTTAGAATTACCTTTATTTATATGACACTTTCAACAATAGAGACTTTATCAAAGCAGCTTTACAGAATAAAATAGTAGAATAATGTGTTGACGCGGGGACAATAATAAAAAACGTTATTAAAACACTTTGTTCGTTTAACTCATATCTCTAAATTGGGAGTCCCCAACTAAACAGGCCAAATGAGGCAGCAGCAAGAAACCAAAACTCCATCATTAACAGGATGGATAAAAAAAAAACTTGAGAAACCAGGCTGTGACACAAGGGGGCTGAATACAAATGCATGCCACATTTTTCAGTTTAGAAAACATTTAAATTAAATAAGCAGGTACCTTTGCTGTTCATATAGCAACTCATTCAGTTACTTAAAGCCCATACAGTTAGTAACTAAAGAGCCAAGCAATTCTATTTACTTTTCCACTGTGTCTTATTTATGTTATCTTTAGTTATTCTGTTAGTTAACAGGTACATTTATCAAAAACATTGCTTTTTTTTATACAGACAATAAGTACCCTGGTTGTGGTGGCTAAAGTCTCAGGTGTCTACACATGCAAAGCCAGCAATAACATGGGAGAAAAAACAATGATGACTAATTTTTATGTGAATGGTAAGTTCCTAAATGTATAGTTTTAATATGGATTTGTAAAATGAAATAAATATTTATTCCTGCTGGTAGTTTCCCTGCTGATTTGTAGTTATACACACTTTAAAATAACTCTTTTATGCTGGGCCCTTATACTATTCAGTTATTAATACAAAAACGTGCAAAAAAGCAATCTTTGCACATTGTTACAAAAATCAACAGGAGGCATATGTAGTTAAGCAGTGTACATAGGATTAGAACAATTTGACAAATAAGCTTTACTGTATAACAGGCAGATTTAGATAGAAAAGAGACAAATGAAGATGCCTAATAATATTAAAAAGGCTGGCAGGTTGTGGGGGGGGCAGGCAGAGAACACAATGGCATAGAAAATGTGCTGTGCCAAGGTAGGGATGACTCTAACCACAGGAATGCTGAAAACGAATTGTAATAACAGCTGTGTTCTCTTACGGAACTCGAGACGCTCTCCAGCACTGTGAATAAACAAGCGTGTTCCAGCTCCCCCGAGGCCTGGTTTCAGCCTGGTTCCTATTGTAACTGCTGCAGTTTGGCCATCTCTGCCGCCTTCCGCCAACAACCTGCTTCCAATTAGTAGTGATGAAACAGGAAATAACTGCACAAGCAACATTCCATGACAGAGATTTGCAGCTTTCTGTGCTATAGTATGGCAGAATAAAGTATCAAGTCTGACCCTGTCTGATTACCACTTGTCAGATAGTAATATAAATTTTATCATGTACTGTATTTTTAGGAATCTCATATCCTGTGGGAAATTGCTGGTATTTATTTCCAGTGTACAACATTCCAATTGATTCTTTTTTCCTATTGTGTTACAGAACATCTCCAGTCTTTTGAGGTCAAACCTGTGTCAGCCACTGAAGGAGATGATGTGACTTTGATATGCCAGGGAACACGGTTTCTATATGATAGGCTGGGCTGGTATGATTCACAGAATCGGCTGGTTCAGTCTGACAGCTCCATGCAGATCAGTCCTTATTCTGTCTCTATATCACTCAGACTGAAGAATGTTTCTAGAACCAAACCAAATGATTATGAGTGCAGAGCACTGAACCTCTACACTAAATCTATAGTCAATGTAACTTCTAACCTAATTATTGATGGTGAGTTAATTTTTAATTTTTAAAATTAAAACCAAAATTGTAATATTATGAATATAACAGTCTAAATTCATTAATGCCTTTTGTACAGAGAGAAGAGTTCCCTGGTTAATACAGAACTTGACTAGTCAGGATCTGAACAGCAGCAGTACTCTGACTCTAACTTGTCTGGCTCATGGTGTGCCAACCCCATTTATTGCATGGTACAAGGACAAGATTCCCATTACAGAAGGACAAGGTAATATATAAATGCTATCTATTGCTTTAAAATAAACACTCCCATTCCAGCTTAAAGACTGATTTAAATTATAATCCAATTTATTGTGAAAGCTCAAAAAATTTGTTTGCAGGTATTACCCTGAAAGAAAATGGCGTTTTAGTTATCCAGAGGGTAAAGAAAGAGGATGAGGGCGTATATGAGTGTCAGGCCAGTAACGCAGAAGGTGTAGCAACATCTAGTGCAGTCATCACTGTACTCGGTAAGTACCAGATCAGGTTACGATTAACTATTTCCCAATTCTTATAATTAATCCTCAGTAATTGCAAAATAGATGTGATATTATGATTATGCTAATAAAAATATTAAAGGTTACAATTAACTATTTCCCAATTCTTATAATAAATACTCAGTAATTGCAAAATAGATGTGATCTTATGATTATGCTAATAAAAATATTTTTCTTCAACTCCTATACCTGCATCGTAATGTTTAACAAGCTGACAGTTCATTTTATATACATATTTATTTGTATCTATTGGGCAAAGAGAACAAAATTGCTTCAATGTTTAACTGATCTCCTGAGGTTTCTGAGAATGCCATACAAATTCCAAAGCATTTTTATGATGGGGTTGAAGAGAGGGTCTCTCACTTGGGAGTTGACCTCTCTGCTATCAGCAAGGAGCTTCACTAATGACTGGCAGAATAACTTCTTAAAGTAGCAAAGGGTTTGAAACTTGAAACACTCTCAAGGCAAGACAAATGACCAATTATGGTGCCCAGTAAGATATTCTCTCTGTGAGTCTATTCAAATGATTCCACTGGCAGTCACTTACATTCCTTTTTGTTTTTAGTCATCAAAGCTGTCTGGTGCAAATAAGTAAATTTGGGATATTGGTGTGTGTGCCTGCATTAAGTTTATCCAAAGACAAATAGTAAAGGAAACGAGCTTTGATTGATTTGATTGATTGATTTATTTCATGACATTTTGGAAAAATAAGTTATTAATGGTTATGCAGTATTGATGACTGTCAGTAATTTTTTTTTCCTAGTTGATTACAGAGTGTAAACTATACAATAAATAAGGAAGTGCACTTTCCTGAAATTCTATAAACCATGCCATCTGCCTGCATATCCTTACTGCATACACAATGAAATCAAACAAAACCCGAATAGAGTAAACAAAGTCCAAAAAAGCATCCCAGGATTTGGTTTGCAAACAATATCTTAACTGGTGGTGTGTGCTATTGTTTATCCTTAGGCGATGAAGGCAAACCAAATATCGAGGTGATCATCCTTGTATGCACAGGAGCTGCTGCTACGTTTCTTTGGATCATGCTCATCCTGTTTATACGCAAGTTAAGAAAGGTAACACATATAATAAGGCTTTCATTTATTGAATAAGACATGATTGAAAAAATATGAATTTCTAAAAGGGCAGCGCGGTGGCATAGTGGTTAGTACGGTCGCCTCACAACAAGAAGGTCTTGGGTTCCAATCGCTGGCTTGGGGCCTTTTAGTGCGGAGTTTGCATGTTCTCCCCGCGCAGTCCACAGTCCAAAAATATGTGCATTAGGTTGATTGGTGATTCGAAATTGTCCTTAAGAGTGAGTGTGCATGCGTGTGGTTGTGTGTGTGGCCCTACGATGGACTAGTGACCTGTCCAGGGTGTACTTTCTGCCTTATGCCTTTATGTGTGCTGGGATAGGCTCCAGCAGACCCCCATTACCCTGAGTACAGGAATAAGTGGGTATAGAAGACGAATGAATGAATTAATGAATTAATGAATTAAGGAAATTCTAAAAATACATGCAAACTGGTAACTGTTGAGTTTTGTCACAGAAAACATTAATTCAGCTTAAGTAAGCATTTTCATATTGATGTTTTCTTCATATGTCGGCACTCAACAAAAAAATGCTTACATAAATTATTTAAGATTGTTATTTTTTCTAATTCGGGTAGCAACTGTTGAATTAAACACTTTGATTTATGATAATAAATACAAAGCTTTACTTTTATTTAGCCAAGTTCTGCAGATCTGAAGACAGGGTACTTGTCCATCATCATGGATCCTGACCAGATGCCTCTCAATGAACAGTGGGATCGTTTACCTTATGACAGCAGCAAATGGGAGTTCCCAAGAGACCGCCTTCGTCTGGGTGAGCTTTATGCATGCATCGCTTTCAAACACTGAAATCAACATGAAAAATGTGACTCAATTTTAAAACAGCTTAAGACGAAATAAATTCTCAGCCTAGATATGTTCATGCAAACATTATGTTCAGCTTTTTTCTGATAAAAGCAACCCACCATTATTTCTCTGTGACCCTTGTTTGTTTTACGCTCTTTAGTACCCCATAAATTCCATGTGAGTGCCCAGAGAAATAGTCCCAAGCTCTGCATATTTTTTTAATTACAGGCTCATATCTTTACTGACAGGACAATGGCCTGATTTATGATCCTCAAGGTAGGACAAAGTAAACTGATAAACTTATGTCCCCATTCTCTTTCTCTTTTTCTCTGTCATTTAGGTAAAACCCTTGGACATGGTGCTTTTGGAAAAGTCGTAGAGGCTTCTGCATTTGGTATAGACAAACTCTCAACATGTAAAACAGTGGCTGTAAAAATGCTTAAAGGTATGATGCTTTGATATCAGTTGCTTAGATCAAATGTTTAAACTCAATCCCTTTCTAGTGAACTTGTGAGATCAACCATGTCTCCGTATATTTGTTTTAGAAATGATAGTGCGATTATTTTTGCTTTTACGGAAAGCTTTCACAATTGACCCGAATCACAAGATATATGCAGCGGTAATTAGCAGCTCTGTTGGAGTGTTTGTATATAGGGGAAGCATCCAAGGGCCCTGCTGTTAGGAATGATAGTGTGCAGATATAAAACACAGGTTCTAAATGTCAGGTCTAATTGTGATACATGTGCAACTTCTTATGTACACTTGAATAAGGTAACCTAAAGCAGATGTTTTAAGCTTAATGTGGTTACCCCTACTTTGGATTTATGATCAAGGTCTTATTGCTTAGAAAAATGTGCATACTTAAGCAAGAAAACACAATTAGACTATATCTTCAAAATGATAACAAATTGTAAAATTAATCATTAAAGATTTCTGTTAAGGCTACAGATAAAAACAAATATTTATAAGGATTCATTTACTCAAGAATGACGTCTATTCTAAAATCTATTTTTAGCGTATAGACCCATGTTTGTGGTGAGTATCATCTGCTTTAAAGAGCAATGAATTCCTCATTAGCTGTGGAGTAGGGTAATGATGATAAATCAGAATATACTCCAAATGCATAATCTCACTGATGACACAGTATTAATCCGCTTTAAGCAATAATCATAGGGAGAAAACAGTTAGCCAGATGGTGTTCTAGGAAACCTAGTTTCTACTAAAAAGCAGTACACTAGATGTAGGTTTTAAAGTACAATATTACTGTATCTAAACTTTTTTGAAGCATCTCTCTTGTTTACAAATGTTACATATCCGAGGTGTGATTTTAAACAATGAAAAAATATCCCTAGGTTTTTAGTGAATTTTTATTAAAGTTTTTATTTTTAAAAATCTTGTTTTGTATAGCCCTGCTTGTATAAGTTCTTTGGGATGAAAAAATATCCTTAGGTTTTTATTGAATTTTTATTAAAGTTTTTATTAATTTTTAAAAATCTTGTTTTGTATAGCCTTGCTTGTATAAGTCACATTCTTGTTCCTGACCCTCTGGCCTCTAATGGTCACCAGGTTCATGTGCTTGACGAGCATTTTTGACTGTGATCATATGTGCCAATTTCTCAGCAACGTTTAGTGTTTATGTACATAAAGCTTGCATGCACTGACATACGTATTCCTAATTCATCCATATGACTCGATTAATTTGTGTATTGTGACATTTGTGTGTGTAGCTTATTGTTTTTAAACACCGCAAAAAAGAATAACAAAATACATTGTAGAAACACAGCATTTATTAGCTCTTGTAATAAATAAAGCATTATTTAATATGTATACATTTCTATTTTATTTATCTACTACATATTATAAATTACAGATAAATCTATTTCTATAAAAAAATAAATAC
Organism: Sisor rabdophorus; assembly: GCA_026260075.1. Lineage (NCBI taxonomy): Eukaryota > Metazoa > Chordata > Actinopteri > Siluriformes > Sisoridae > Sisor > Sisor rabdophorus. Next base: position 12,497,494 of record JAOTQW010000029.1, on the reverse strand, counting down.
AAATCATTTAACTGCCAAATGGTGGTGTTTGCTGTTGTAGGAACATCTTTCTATTCATATATGCTTAAGCATTAATGCGAATCAGACTGTACTTATAATTCCCTTTTTTGCTCTGGTCTACCCTTGTGATATTAAACAGGAGGAGCTACCAACAGTGAATGCAGGGCTCTCATGTCTGAACTGAAGATACTGATTCATATTGGCCACCATCTCAATGTTGTTAACCTACTGGGAGCCTGTACAAAGCAAGGAGGTGAGAATCTTAATACTAATACTCCAAATTTGATTAATAGAGCATGTTTAATACCTATTATATATATATATATATAAAATAAATGTTTAGGTCCATTGATGATCATTGTGGAGTACTGCAAGTATGGCAACCTTTCTAACTATTTAAGGGGCAAAAGAGGAGACTTTGTGGTTTATAAAGTAAGTCTAAGATTCTTAGTAATGACATAAAAATGTGACATAAGAATACTTAATACTAAATTATGTATATTTCCCCAAACAGTCCCAGGATGGCAAAGCACTTTTGTCAAGTCCAGGGTGCGAACTTAGTGAGTTACTTAAGCGTCGTCTGGAGAGTGTGGCTAGCACAGGAAGCTCAGCCAGCTCAGGTTTTATAGAAGATAAGAGCTACTGCGACTCAGAGGAAGAAGAGGAAGGTAGTGGCTAAATGTCTTCCTTCCCTTTTTAGTCTTACAGCTCTCACCTCCAACCCCACCCTGCATGCTCCAAAGGTTCCTCTGGTTGTTTTTCTTCATTGCAGTTTGTGTGGATGTTTCCTCTATGATACATAAAAACAACTTATATTTATCGTGACCCACTTTCCTGTTAGCATTTCCTAATTCAGACATATGCTAACGTGTTCCTGTCATTTGCTATTTTGCTTGGTATTTGGGGGTATCAATAAACTGTTTGTTTATAAAGAACAGAGGAAGGTTCAACCCCCTACTACAATCCCCCTCTACTTCATCCCACCCCCAGTCTCTATGCCTTCCACCACATCCAAGGTTCATTGAGAAACTATTTCAAACATCTAAAAATAAATGGCAAATAGCTATATTAAAAACACAAGGAAGCATCTGAGGGAAAACAACTCAAAGTTCAACACAAACATACAAGCTTCACAGGAAATGTTTATATTCTGCATTTTATCAGTAAAAAGAAAAGGCCATGTGATGACTTTGTCTCTTCATGTCCCCTCAGTGGTTTGAAATAGATGTTTTTTTCAGTTTCTAATTTAGTTTTACTATTTCACACAGAGTCGGAAGACTTGTATAAAAGAGTTTTGACGCTTGAGGACTTAATTTGCTATAGCTTTCAAGTAGCCAAAGGCATGGAGTTTTTGGCTTCAAGGAAAGTAAGTAAAAAAAGAATATTTTGCGTTAACAAGAACATTATTTGTCACATATCAAAACATTTCCGTTGTTTCCTGCGAGACAACGCGACAGTGACTTTACTTTGACACTTTACTGCGTGACTGCATTACTACACCTTTCACTCATGTGTTGCACCACATGGTAGGCAACCCAGACAAATTTTTGGAACATACATCAACCATTTGCTTTCTTTACATTCCCAGTGTATTCATCGTGATTTGGCAGCAAGGAACATCCTTTTGTCTGAAAACAATGTTGTAAAGATATGTGATTTTGGATTAGCCAGAGACGTATATAAGGACCCAGACTATGTTCGTAAAGGAGACGTAAGTGTGTCACTTTTATGTTTTTAACTTGAAAAAACAACAGCCTCAGATTGTTACAGGAATTTTGCTTCTGCTTATTTATTTAGTCATTTACTATATTATTCTGTTTAGAAAGTTTGCTTGAAATTTGAGTTTTGTCACTGCTGATTTTGCATTGATGCAGTTTTACAGTCACACAGGTGAATTGTTAAACTTCACAATCTGCTACCCTTCCACAGGCAAGACTTCCTCTTAAGTGGATGGCACCAGAGGCCATATTTGACAAAATCTATACTGCACAGAGTGATGTTTGGTCCTTTGGAGTGCTAATGTGGGAGATCTTCTCTCTGGGTAAGAATAAGGTTCGCCCTTTGGTGGGTGTAGGCCACAGTCTTCACACATAATATTTTCATAATATGTCAACCTGTAAAAAAAAACCCCACAAGTTATAGACATTCAAACTAAATTTACATTAAATTACCTGCATATTAGAATCTAAATTATATATTAAACATATTAAAACTTATGGGTTGTCCCAACTTGGTAAATTCTACTTCGATCAATTATATTATTTTATTTTAGACTATTTGAGTTAACTTGTCACTTTGGATAGACAGTCTGCCAAATGCTTCTATACTATATTAAATACTAGGAAAAAGAGTAAAGGAAGACTTTTCAGCTGTAGTGGTGGTGGTGGCGGGGATTGTTAATATTTACAGAATCAGCTAAAGCATTTATTTGGATATCTGCTCATGTTTAAAAAAGAAATGTTCACATCAGACCCAAAATACACTCTTATGCATACATAATAAGTTGTTTTTGGGTTGGTATTTGTAAATGTGGTGATGTTCCAGTCTATGTTGTTTGGATGGAGTTTGTGGTTATTCTCTAGAATTTGCCTTATTGTGTGGCATTTATTAGTATTGGATATTGTGTGAAATATTTTAAGCAAGTACAAAATAATATTGTCTCATACGCCCTGCTATTTTTGGGAAACAGTTGTAGCCCTGACTTTTGTATCTATAATGCATGTATACCAAAAACTAAATTATACTTAAAAATGTTTTCCATTATTATTGAAAACATACTAAAAATTTGACCAATTCTAGTTCTCCTTACTGACCTTAAAGACCATTTTTATGAATCTCTTTGAAGAGGCCCGTTTTTTGCATCAGACAATGGCTTTATAACTGCAATGATAACAATTTTCTTTCTTCTTCCCAGGTGCATCTCCTTATCCTGGTGTACAAATTGATGAAGAATTCTGCTGTCGCTTGAAGGAAGGCACCAGAATGAGAGCACCTGAATATGCTTCCTCTGAAATGTAAGAGTGACTCTTCATACTGTATGTTCAGCCAGTTTATTTCATGAACTTTGAATTGGTATATTTAATGCATTTAGAAGAGATTTTGCATAAAATTCTATTAAATAATTTCTGTGAAGGGCAGATTCCCAGGCTGTGTGGAGTTGGCATGTTCTCCCCATGCTTGTGTGGGTTTACTCAGGGTTCTCCGGTTTCCTGCCACAGTCCAAATGTGTATGCTAGGTTGATTGGTAATTCTAAATTGCCCATAGGACTGAGTAGGTGTGTTTGTGTGGCCCTGTAATGGACTGACAACCTGTGAAAGGTGTACGCCTCCTGCCTTTTGCCCCTTTCAGAGTTCTGGGATATGCTCCAGCAGACCCCTGTGATCCCGAATTAGGAAATAAGTGGGTAGAAAAGATTTTGAATTTGCAGAAACAACAAAAAACCTATTTTGTATGTCATTTAGATGTCTGTGTTTAAAAAAAAATAGATGCTCTGAACAAGAAATTTGATAGAGACAAAAAGTGATGATGCAATTGTCGAATAAATGCAAAAGAAACTCTGTTTTTTGTTTTCTATGTCGCAAGATTAGATAAATACAGCAGATTTGGCCATGACATTAATTATTCCAACAGAGGAAATCTCAGAATAGCAGGGCTTTATGATAAGAACTGTTTTTATGTGCACCACTGTTAAGTCTAGTGAAGGTTTAGTCTGGAGACTGTTCTTGCCTGTTCATTGTCGGACTAATGCTACACCAACCCTCCCTTCTTGAGCCTGTCCAAGCTGCTACTTATTTGATTGTGTCAATTTCATTATTTTTGGTGTTTTTAAATGGTTAAACGCTGTTATATACACTAGCAATAAGGAGCTAGTATTTTTATTAGTCTTAT
>JAOTQW010000029.1:12482311-12493505 GCA_026260075.1 Sisor rabdophorus | reverse complement strand
TTCTGCAACTATTCAAGACAAACTACATATAACCCCTAATGTAGAATGATGATAAAAACGCTGTTATATACACTAGCAATAAGGAGCTAGTATTTTTATTAGTCTTATTTCTGCAACTATTCAAGACAAACTACATATAACCCCTAATGTAGAATGATGATAATTTAAATGGCTTGCAAAAATGATTTTAAGTATGAGGTATCCAGGCTCTCATAAACAATGTCAAGATGGTGCCAATTTACATCGTAAATTATTATACATCGTGAAGGACAAAGATCTTTTGTGTGGCCTAAAAGTGTTTGTTGAATAAATTTGTTTTATGTGATCATACATAATTATCTATATCTTTTATTAAAAAAGAGTGAGCTCTCATTTCTTGTGCATTTCTTCTATTTTTCTTGTGTATGCATCTGTCCTGCCTTAAATTTCTCACCCTTGTCCAAACTCTAAATTCAAGATCATCATTGTTTCTCTGCAGATTGAAATGTAATCTCGTAACTGTAGTTCAGTCTTAAGTCTTTAGAGTGTAGTTCAATGGCCACATAAAAAAACGGCATAAAGGATGTTAAACAAACATAATAAGAATTTGATTATTTGTTGTAGAACTAAAATAAATAGTGATGGCCCTTTTTTACCAGTAGAAAACGTTATTATTACAGTTTAACTGAACCTCCTGTGGTGAAATTTTCTATTTGTTTGTCTATTATAAAATATATAACACTAATTCATTCATCTTCTGTTGTTGACCTGTCCTGTACCTTTTCTGAGATATAGAAAATGAATGCGAAAATAAATTTTATAGTAGCCATGTAATTGTTTAAATCACACCAAGAATCCAGGAGGAATATGTTTTCTTAATTCTAAAAACAAAGAAAAATATTTAACTAGGTATGATTATTCATAATTAAAGAACTAAACAAATAGTAATAGCGGTTATTGTGTTATTATTATTAATATTCATTTATTATTAATAATAACGTTAATAGAGTTTCATACCTGAATTCCTCTGATACACAGCACTGAGATGTACCACATGGAGAGAGGTGCTGACAACTAAAAAGCAAAGAAGGTACCTCTCACCACTAATGTTTGTGTTGAAAGGAGCCGAATTAACCGCTCATGTGACACCAGAAATTATTAATGACAGGCTATAATAGGATAAAGGCAAATGAGCTGGCAGAAATGTAGAGGTCAGGTCAGATAGCCTGCAGTGTCCAGAAGGTGGTAATTTAAGATAGACTTAGTGGTCACAATGGGAAAGAGATTTATGGGTGCAGTACACAGAGCACCGTGTGAATATGTTTATGATCTACCCCTACACTTATGTGTTGACAACTTGATATATGGTTGTATGTATGGATATTGTATACATTCTGTTAAGCCAGCTAATGTTATTACTGTGCTTCTACATTATTGTTATAATTATTGTTATTAAAGTAAGCATGTGTGTTTTGTCCCTGTAGATATCAGACCATGCTGGACTGCTGGCATGGAGAACCACAGCAGAGGCCCACTTTTACAGAGCTAGTGGAGAGACTGGGAGACCTACTTCAGGCAAGTGTCCAGCAGGTGAGTAAAGGAGTCTTTTTTTTTTAAATGATTGTTCATTTATCCAGAAGGATGTCATAAATTATTAGTAGCAGCTGAAATAATTTAAAAAAACCCTAGTACTGCCAAAGTACCAATGTTGAGCACACAATTTTAAAGCTTGGATATGTAAAGAAAAATGAAGGATTTTACAATGATCATTTTTTATCATTGTATATTTATGTGATCTGTCCAGGGTGTCTTTAGCTCTTTTAGAGAACTGAAAAAAACTTCAGCAGACCATGTGACCCCGAATTAGGGAATAAGCGGGTGTAGAAAATGAATAAATGCATTTTTATATAAATGGTGTATAAAATTAAAAAGGGATTAGGACTATTATTCAATAGATGAATAAATGTGGTCACTGTCCTCTTAGGTAGTTGTAACTTTAGAGTTTTGACTGTGAGAGTGCTTAGAATAGAAGAGAAAGTTCTAATCTTTTCACTTTCTTAGAGAAAAGAAAATAAGGGAAGGCTACACCAGTTCTAAATGAATAAAAGCATTTAGTGCTTCGATGTTTGTTTTTAGAGGCTGAAATTTGGCTTACTTTACCAATGTATACATGCTGTCAAGACTTTGTTTAGATCCTGATAAAAGAAACCTGTTTTTGTGGCACATCATTGAAAAGGGGCATTTTTAGGAAGTTTGAAAAAGTCTAGAATGTTGTAAGCATGTCGATGTTTTTTATCTGCTACAGTGGTTGCAAGGTAGTTGCCATCTTAAGAAAACACATTTTATAAAATGTGCAGCAAAATCTTACTATAAAAACAAATACATGGCAGAACATCTTCAGAACACAAACTAGCAACTGCTTATCTTTCATCTTCTATACCCGCTTATTTTGTAACTCTGAGACACAGGGGTCTGATGGAGCCTATCCCAGCGCACCCTGGACAGGTCGCCAGTCTATTGCAGGGCCACACATTGACAAAGAATCACAAACATGTAAAATGGACAATTTGGAGTCATATGGACAATTTAGAGTCACCAACTAACCTAATATACATGTTTTTGGACTGTGGGAGAAAACCGGAGTACCCGGAGAAAACCCATGCAAGCATGGAAAGAACATGCAAACTTATCTCATCCATATACTTCCTCTTATATCTTATATCTAGCTTTCCTAACTTTCTCCCTAAAACATCTATCATGAGCCGTCCCCCTGAACTTGTTCCTAATCCTGCCCAAGCTTGTCACTCCTAAAGAAAACCTTAACATTTTCTTAGTAATAATAAAAAACGATAAAAATATTAATAATTGGAATAATAAAAATCCAAACAACCAAAAACCTTACCTTGAATAATGAGTGGGTTAATTTAAAACCCCCCCTTTGAAAATTACTTTTATGTTCTGTACATATTGAAGCACAAGTACTGTTTTTAACGATTTGTGGCGCATCTGTTGTAAAATCGGTTTTTTTCCCTATTTACATGTGTTTTTTAATGGTTCAGTATGTTTAGCTCTCTTGGCCATTGTTTGATTGTACTATAAACATTGTTTTTTTTCATAACCTTTTTTGGTTCATATAAGGACTAGACCATTCTGGACTTTTCTATTATGTTGCTAATAAAAGACACTGATATCAATTAGCCTGTTAGTGTTAACAATACACTAACCCTGGGGGGGTTTATGTCTCAGCTAAGTCCAATGTACAGTATGCATATGTCCCCACAGTGTGTATACATTGTATACTTTAGAGGTTCAGATTTCTGTAAACTTTAAATCACCTCATATTGCACAAGCATATGCAAGCTGATGTCATTGTTATTAAGGGGCCTAAGTAAAATCTTTAATTCTGTACCTCTTCCAGGAGGGGAAACATTACATTCCCATCAACACAGCTCTGCTGACCAAAGCAGACTCATTGAACGCAGATCATTCAGAGGAAACGTCCTTGAGACCTGTCTCTCTTAGAACATCAGGATGCTCATGGTAAGAATATTATGGAAGACAGATCTTTTTAAGGAAGAAACAAAAAGTTGCTTAAATGTTGTAAAACTCAAAATATAAACTCAAGTACAACGATAAATGGATCATTTTGTTTAATCTAAAAGCAATTTTATTGAAGTTTATTATTTTATCAGCTGGTTCAATGAGTTCAATAAGACAGAGAGAAAAGAAACATTGAGTGGCTCCCAATAATGCAGGTGCAACACTGCCTTACTTACAATTCCTTTAGACTATGGGCCTCTTATGGAATTTCCTCCCTAGCCACAAATGCACTTTCAGAATTTATAAGTCTGCTTAAGATAATATTTGTGTAACTGTTGTATTTTCTTAGGTTTGCTAATGGTGTTAGAATGCGGTCATGACAGCTAAATCAAAAAAGCTTTCAGGGAAAAAAATACCTGAATTTTTTAAGGATTTAGACCCATAAAACTATTTATTAAAATGTTTGTATTATTTACCAAATAATTTTCACTTAATATATTTTGACAAGTTCTTATATGTATAAGGAATAAGTATAAAAACGTACAAAAGTATCTTCTATAGGAAATTGTCTTCAAGCAAAAAAAATTATTTGTGCGGTAAAAAATGACTGCAGAACACATTTCAACAGAAACAATGATTGGAATTTTAATGGCAATATTATTGTTTTTGCTCCACAAACGATTATGTTTACATAACTGCATCAGGACTGACCTGTTCTTGAACCTTTTCTTCACTAAGGAACATTAAGGTTCGTCCAGACAGTATCAAAACCTTTGATGAAGTAACAATGGAGAGTGGAACACATGATATGCATGAGGTAAAAGGCTTTTCTCAAACCGTTATACACCAATTCATAAAAATCATGCAGATTTCAACAATAATACAAAACAGCACACACTGGTGCATTGACAGTAAAGCACTGTATTACTTAATAAAAGAGGGTTATTTTTCTAATAATTACCATTTTTAAGGCATGTGTTTTCTCACTTTGTTATTTGCAGGGAGGGAATTCAGACAGTGGCATGGGTCTGTCCTCTGAAGATCTAAAGAAGCTAAATCATTTGGATTCCCTAGTTCAACCCTTAAGTATCATAGCCCTGGCGTAAGTACGAATTCAATAATATTGTTAATGCACTAAACTACATTACTGTGGTTAGCACAGTCACCTCACAGCAAGGAAGAACCCGGGAATCAAACCAATTGCCTGGGTTCGATGAATGAATAAATGCAATGTGGCCCACAGCATCAAACACTACAGGAAGAAGTAACTCCCCAGTAACCCTCCCACTGAGCGGGAATGTAGATGCATGAATTGTCATACAGTTTTTTTGTACCCCACCCCCCACCCTGCTATATTCTTACTCACAGCCACTGACTCTCTTTTTAAGAGATGACTTGGTGGGAGAGCTTCACAATGGCACAGTAGAGGAATATTGCTCAAGGTGACAAACCCAACAGCCAGACAACAAAAGCAGAGCTGGAAATGAGGCTTGTTAACGTTGGCCATGGGCCCTCGCGACTAATGTCTTTGTCTGCTCTGCCTTCATGGTACTCGCTTTTCCCCCTGACTAAAGTGAAAAACATGTTATCATAGAAGACCTGTTTAGGTCTAAAGAGAACACCAGAATGTTTTTTTGTTCACTTCTGGTGCCAAGTTATTGTCAACATTTCTATAGTCTTAGCAATGTAACTCTTTGCTCTATAGACATTCTAAACAAGGAATACATTGGTCTATGCTCGACTCACAGCCGAGTGAGAGCTCTAAATGTATGTGTTGTCAGGTTTCTTATATTTTACTTGTATGGAAACTGAGTAATACTTAGTAAGAACTAAGGTTCCTAGCCACATTCCTAGAATTGTTTTTGCTAATCTCATGAAATTACAATGATTGTTAACAATTTTATGAATGTGTTCACAAAATATTTTAACCAATTAAACACTAAACTATTTATTTGTTTGGCAAAAGGTGATACTTTGGCTTTCTGTTCTTAGTCACTACTCCCTATACTACCTCATAGAGTCCCTCCTCTTTTAAGCAGTGTCTTAAGAAAACAGACACAAGGTATTAAATAAAAATGTAATTAATTCTTAATTTAATTTGCATCATGGAATAGCACTTGATTTCTGCAGTTTATTGATTCTCTATCCTAATTCTTTTTAATTGAGTGTGTCGTTCAGGTCCAAATGCCTAGTTGGATGCCTTTAGAGCCATTTTAAAAGACCTATTTTTAAATATCTTAAAGATGGTATATATTTACTTTGATTTGTTCTATCTGTATTAAATTATGTTTTATGTATTCACATTTTTATTGTTCTAATACCAGTTTTATTTTCTATTAAAAAATCTTAGATCAACAATTTTTGTCTTACTAGTGCTATATAAATACAATTAGCCTTGCTTAGTAATGCATTTGCTTGTAGTCAACCTTTTTTTATAATTTGCTATTTGCTACAAATACAGCTGTAGTTTTTTTTTTAGGGTTTAGTATCTGTTTTGAGCATCATTGTATGATCAATATTCCAAAAACAATAGGGTTTAAGTGTCTCCTTACTTTCCACAGCTGTTTGTTTTGCTGCTCCCCATTTCAAGGCTCCCTATCACACAGAAGCTGAGTGTAGCCCACAATTTGCTCACAGAAACTTGCACATGTTGCCATGGCCTCTTCACTGGGGTGAAAAAGAGCCACTTAAGGCATGCAGAGAATGATCTATATGTGGCATTGAGGGGCTCCTGCTGAGAGACCACTCGATCACTGCCACCTTTGACCTTCTCTAAGACTTTACTGCTTTTTCTCGTCCTCCATAAGCATTGTGTGCATGAATTGCACTTGGGACTCATCCATTCAATGCACACATGCGCTTTGTGAGCAATAGATCATGAGTGCTTTAGATAGCCTTAGTACCTACAAAACCCATGAAAGTATGGCACAATATTTTGTGTGTATGCTTTTACCAAAAACCCACAGACAAAGGGCATGACTTGTCTCACTCATTGATTTACTCCAAGATGTCTGACCTAATGCACATTTAAAACCCATAGCAACTAATGGTGCACTTCAATGCCAATGAATTTTTAAGTGTGATAATAAAATATTTCTGCAAATTACAAAAATGCAGACTGGGATTTATTACTATTGCTTTAAATATAAATATACAATATGTGCATTTAATAGGTTCAAATATGCCTATTTCTCTGCTACAGTATGAAGACTATAAGTAAAGAGTCGGTTCTGTCAGACGGAGAGAAGGAAAAATACCCTCCATCTGTGCCGTTACTAGATTTTACTCTGGAAGATTCTTCTCTGGATCCTGAACTGGAGTGTCATAGCCCTCCACCAGACTACAATTATGTTGTCCGCTATTCCACGCCACCTGTCTGAAGACTAACCCTTCAAGACCTCCCACTTATGTTCTGGACTATTACACTTACTTCTTTCTTAATTTGACCCTTTTTACATTTATTGGTCAGTATAATTCCAGCACTGCTGCCTTTTGTTTCCTATTTTTTGTTTCCTGCTCATCTTTCCACAGTTTTCTGTATTGTCTTCTTATGTGTACAGTAGTTAGAGGTGCAGAGATGCTGTACTGTTTGTCTTTTCCTACAAAAAAAACACCACATCATTACACACCTCTTTGATACACAAGTATAGACCACCTCAGGTATTAATATTATCTACTGTGAACACTAACAGCAATGTGTATTATTTACAACTTTTTAAAACTTTTATTCAACAAATCTCAAATTCCCACAGAATTAAACATATTTAATACTTCAATAAATGTAAAGATTAAATAGAAGAAAATGTAAAGGTATTTAAAGATATTTGCTACAAATAAGATATTTCAAAAATATTATTGGAACCAAATAGTAGTGATCGTCAGTCATTTTAAACACAAATAATTTGTTAAGTAAGGGCAGCAAAATCTAATGTTAACACTGTTGCCTTACAGCAAGAATGGTTAATTTCACGGGCAGGGCATGTATTCCTCTAGCTTGCTTGGGTTTACTACGGGTACTCCGGTTTCCTCCCACAGTCCAAAAAAAATTGATGTAAGGTTGATTGGTGATTCCTATTTGGGGTGTGTGTGCGAGCTCTCACCCTTTAGAGAGCTAGGATAGACTCCAGCAGACCTCTATGACCATAACTTAGGGAATACACGGGTATAGAAGATGAATAAATGAATAATAAATTTTTGGTTGAGAATTTATTGAAGCAGATTTTTTTTTTATAATCTATTTTCTCCTTTTTAATAATAGATCATAACTATTCGTAAACTCAAACAGTTTTGTATGCATATCATTATTTTTTAACGTAAATTCACATACTGCTTTTACTGTTATATGCTTTTTTTGTTACACTAAAATGTCTTAAAAAAGAAATTCTATTTGGTTGCCATCAATAAGAACTAGCATTTAATTTAGCTATTTAATTATTAGACATATTTACATAAAAGCATCATCTACAAGAGATAATGGGATCAGACTCTGTAATTAATGTATTTACCTCAATGTAAATGTTTTGTTTTATAAATTAGTTGTACTACCCATATGCTAAATCACAATAAAATTCTTAATAAATAATCCTTTATTAAATTAAGACACTGTTTATACAATAATGAAATAGAAATAAGGTTAATAATCATTTTCTAAATTCAAGAATACTAACCCTTTACACACACAAAGGCTTTTTATGCCCTGCATTTCTCTGTCACTTGGTCACAGGTAAATATCTAATAACATTTGGGTAATTTACACTGTATACTGTATATGCATCTAAGTTTTAACCTGTTTTATTTTATTAGGAGTGTTATTGATCCATGTTTGTACTATGGTCTATGTAAAGCTTGCAGGGCAGGCTACAAAATGACTAAGTAATATAATTTTTAATAGGCTGTTCTTTGCATATTATAATTTATAGCAGAAGCATATGCACACCTGCCGCTAATAACATTCAATTATACAATTATGTATCAGGTGCAAGAAGTATTGTGTAACTATATAGCCAAGACACTTATCAAACAGGAGATAAACTACTATATTTTTGATGTTACATTCTATATTTCAGGTGGCAGTATTAATTGTTAGTTATTCCATTACCAAGGCAGTATTTCCTATCAGATAATATTTTTTTTAATTTTGACTGCCTTGCATCCACTGACAAATTATATTTTGAGCACTGAGATTGTATGTTAACCAGGGATTAATAAAGATATATATATATATATATATTTATACAAAACAGTATTCATTTATTTATCTTCTGTACCTGCTTATTCCCTAATTTGGGGTCTGCTGGAGCTCGTCCCAGATCTCTGAAGGACAAACGGCAGAAGAGGTTGCCATTCCCATCAGAGTTATGCACACGAACACACAAACACTTCTATAGGCAATTTAGAATCACATTTTTTTACAGAAACCCAAATACCGTGAGTAAACTTCAATTCAATTTAAATTAATTTCTATTTGTATAGTGCTGTTAACAGCATTAAGCAGAATGCCATAAAGTGTAAGTTTGTCTCTAATAAAAACTCCCTGGTGCAAAACTTGCAAACATGCAAACTTCACACAAAAAGACCCGTGCCCAGAAATCAAACTCTGGAATTCTTGTTGTAAGGCAACAGTGCTAACCCTGCACAAAATAGTATTGTGATAATTTTTTTGCCATTTTTATAAACCCAGACATTATTTAACGAACAAAAAGAAAAATAATTATTGAGATTATTAATAATACAGTTTGTATTTTTTTGATGTGAATGTTTTTTACTACAGTAGTAACACAAATACCATTTCCAGAAGCTTTTATTATTTTTCCAGAATTTTCCAGATTTTTTATAACACTTGCTAATGTTTCCCTATCCAACTTGATTAATAATGGAAATTGTAGTTATTGTGTTTTATTCCACTTCCTTAAACGCTTCTGCATTACATTTCTGATATTCTTACAATCACTGCAGCCCTTAAGTTCATACTGTTTGTCATCAGTATGCCCTTCCTCCCACTCCTTGACCATGGAGACACACTTCCTGAGTGGGGTGAGGTGCCGGCAGTCTGTCTGTCACTAGGACAATACCTCTGTGAACAGGAAAGGAAGGCTGTTTTAACCATCCTAACACTTGCCTTCCTATGGGATCTCGGTGTCTTTCCAGACAAGGCACTTGCTGTGTCCAGAGATGGAGCCTGACTGTTCCAAAGAAGAATATACTGAATAGTTACATGAGCAGTAAAATGTTAGTAACTTCCCATTGCATGTCATTTACACAAACAAACACGGGAAGGATGTGGGAGAGGTTAGGGCTCATCATATTCTGGCGACGATTCTAATTTGAAAATACTTTGTATTTTTTAGGGAGAACATATAATCTCCACACTAAAAGACCCCTGTAGAGGTTAGATACTAACCTGGGCCTTTCTTGCCATTAAACCACGTGCACCCATTTGATAAAGTATTGAATATATAAATACATACTGTAATAACATAGGGTGGTGCGGTGGCGTAGTGGTTAGCACAGTTGCCCCATAGCAAGAAGGTCCCGGGTTCGATTCCTGGGAAGTTGTCTCCCCGTGCCTGCGTGGGTGATTCTAAATTGTCCCTAGGCGTAAGTGTGAGTTTGGCTCTGCGATGGACTGGCGACCTGCCTCTTGCCCTATGTGCACTGGGATAGGCTCCAGCAGACCCCGTGACACTGAGCTAGGAAATAATTGGGTATAGATAATGAATGAATGAATGAATGACTTATATGTACATATTTTCATTTGGCTTCTTTGCCAGTATGTTTTAAAGGCTGGTCTATTAGGTATTTTTTATTCTGTGCTTTACTTTATGAAAGGCTAGGATAAATTGCATCTTGGAGATTATATTGCAATTTCTCTGTGGCTTGGCTTCATTTATAAGGCATAATTTAAAAAGTATCCTTGTAATTCATTCTTGTCAGCTCCATGACCTTACCATTGATTTTAGCTGTAGGTATCTAAATTCTTCAATCTAACCATGAATGATGGTTTCATCTGGACAAAATTTTATTTACCTGATTTAGTAGATAATCCTATTTGGTGCACATGCTACATAATGAGCTCCTTAACCGATTTCATATAATGCATCAAGATGTGGTTTATTTCATATTCTGTGTGTGTCAGATTTTGTAAGCATGTAATGCTCTGCATGAATGTTAACAATTACAGCATTTGCCCTTTTAGTTGTGCCATAGTGAAGTCTGTAAAAATAATCCCTATCAAACATTGCATATGCATTTAATTAAGACCATCACAACCAATTACTTTTTTTAACGTGTTCTTGATTTTACCTTGCATGTATGTCAATTCCTATTCCAAAGAAAACAGCCTGCAGAATTAATTACCAGAACAAAGTAAATATGCAAGAGAATAATATTACGCTTGCCAAAACCTATGTTCTAAGTAAAGACTAAACAGTAGCTCTCTATAATGGCTATTATAAGAGTTGTGATTCAAGACTCACAATCTTTCATCTATACTGGTTAGAGGCTGGTTAAAGGCTCATGTTGAGAAGTAGGGTTAAGTTAATCCTCATGACCGCAGCCTCACTTAGAGCTAAAACAATGAGCTGGATATAGTTATAAAGGTCAATCTTTATTCAGTGTAACATTTCATCTTCTTTTACCCGCTTATTCCCGAATCCGGGGTCACGGGGGTCTGCTG
>JAOTQW010000029.1:12468513-12478864 GCA_026260075.1 Sisor rabdophorus | reverse complement strand
CAAAAACATGTGCATTAGGTTGATTGGTGACTCTAAATTGCCCATAGGAGTGATTTTTCCTGTTTTTTTTACATTTTCACACCACATCCCAACTTGATTGAAACTGAGGTTCTTTCATTTATCTTCTATACTTGCTTATTCCCAAACTCTGTGTCACTTGGATCTGCTGGAGCCTATTCCTGCACACATAGGGCGAGAGGCGGCGGTACACCCTAGACAGGGCCACACACACACACAACCACACGCACTCACATTTACTGAGTGTGTGTGGTTGTGTGTGTGGCCCTGCGATGGCCTGGTGTCCTATCCTTTCACACTATGTGCGCTGGGATAGGCTTCAACAGACCCCCGTGACCCAGAGTCCGGGAATAAGGCGGGGATAGAAGAAGATGAAAGTACAATGACTGCATATCCTAGTTGATCCATGTATTTTGCAAATATTCCATTATTTTAAATTTTATTTAAACCAGGGTATTTTTATTACTGTGTTATGTCACCTTTTCTTCTAACAACATTCAATAAAAGTTTGGGAACTGAGGACATTAATTGTTGAAGGTGAAATTCCTCTCCATTTACAATTGATGTATGAGGTTTAATTGCTCAGCAATCACTGGGTCTACATTTTTTGCTCTTCATAATGCATCACAAATTTTTAAGGCTTGGCATTGTCTTGCTAAAAAAAGCAGGGACATCCTTAAAAAAGACATCGCCTTGATGCAAGCATATTTTGCTACAAAACCTTCCTTTTATCATTAATGGTGCATTTAAAGATGTGCAAGTTACCCCTGGGCACTTATTATTACAGATACTGGCTTCTGAACTTTGCACTTTAAAACAACATTTTTAACAAACAGTATGGTCCTTTTCCCTTTTCAGCATCGAGTCCATAATTTCCAAAATCAGACCTCAGAGCACTTTTACCCCTTGCATCAGCCCATCTCAGATGAGCACAGAGCCTAGAGAAGCCAACAGTGTTTCCGGGTTTTGTTGATGTATGGTTGTGCTTTACACAGTACAATTTTAGCTTGCACTTGTACATAATGTGATGAACTGTGTTAACTAACTATGGTTTTTCAAAATGGTTCCTCTGAATGATTTGCTTTTGATGCATTTTCTCATCCTCTATTGTCCCGCTCTCAACTTTTTTGCAGGCATTATGCTCAAAATACACTTATCATTTGTAAGAGACCATATAATTTATCAGTTTGCACTGCATGGCTAATTTTTGTTGTGTTTTCAACTGAATATGGGTCAACAAACATAGATGCAGGCCACTGTATCCTGATTTTTTTTACATTTTCACACCACATCCCAACTTGATTGAAACTGATGTTCTTTCATTCATTCATTCATCTTCTATACTTGCTTATTCCCAAACTCGGCGGTACACCCTAGACAGGGCCACACACACACAACCACACGTACTCCTATGGGCAATTTAGAGTCACCAATCAACCTAATGCACAAGTTTTTGGACTGTGGGAGGAAACCGAAGTACCTGGAGGAAACCCACGCAAGTGCGCGGAAAACATGCAAACTCTGCACTGAAAGATCCTGTGCCTGGGATAAACTGGCGTTGTTCCTGAGGTACCAGACGTGAATCTACTTTAGATCTTTCCCCAAATAACTTACTGGTAAACTTAGATGGATATAGTAAATATATAAAAATAGTTTCAGCATGAATAGCTTAAGTAGAGAATGTTTTTAATATAGTCACAAAGTGTAAAGTCATCATTGAAATATTGAAATTGTTGAATTCTATATATCCCCTCCAGGAATGTAATAGATGCCTTCTGAATAAATACATTAATTAATAGTATTTAAGTTAAATCAGTCTCATACAGCACATCAAATGCTTTAAATTAAGAAGATATGAATGGTATTAAAAACGTTTATGACCTAAACTAGCATAACATCATAAATCTAAGCTGTACTGGCAAATTACCGTCAGTGCTGAAACAATTAATTCTTATATGAATAGGAATGTTTCTGATTAAACCAATTATTGGCTAATATCCTTAGATACCAGTCAGTAATTACTTTTAAGCTATCTCAGTGTAACATAATTTACATTGGGCTTGGGGACTAGAAGTTCACACAGAACCACCCACAAGAACTTCCAGATGTGAACCATGAATGTTGAAGAATCTCCACAAGTATGAGAAAGGAATGTAATGACTTTGTCTTCTTCGCTTTTTAAGCAATTATTTCAGAAGTGGAAAATGTTGTAGCAGTTAATAATCTGCCTCACTTAAACAAAATAATAAGTGAGCATTTCATTTAATTTCATTTATTAAAGAAATAAGTAAAGTAAGTGATTTAAACAACTTAATATCTTAACATTATTGGAAAATAAATATTATTTTAATATTTATATTGTCAGAGGTATTTTTTAGATTAACTAAAGAGCTGATTTATCATAAATACAAATTAATATACAGACCACCCCTGCACCACATGCGGAGAACTTGAATTGGGTGAGTTATGATTTTGCATGGGGGCCCGGTGGCGTAAAGGTTAGCAAGAAGGTCTCTGATATGGTTCCAAGTCAAGGGTGGTCTTCGGATCGGTTCCTAGGCAAGGGTGGCTTCTTTCTGTGCAAAGTTTGCATAGAGGTTAGGTGAGTGTGTGTGGTTATTGATCTATGTGTGGTCCTGCGATGGACTGGCGACCTGTCTAAAGTGTATCCCTGCCTCTCGCCCTATGTTCGCTGGGATAGGATCCAGCAGACCCTTTGAGCCTGAGCTAGGGAATAAAGGGGTATAGGAGATGAATGAATGATTTAGCCCACACTGCCCTCTTGTGGTTTTCAGAAATTAATACAGGTCTGAGGAGCTAGTAAACTAGCTAGAAAGTACAGAAATTCAACTCGCTTAGGGAATAAATATAGAAGATGCATGAATGAATGAATGAATGAATGAATGAATGAATGAATGAATGAGTGAGTGAATGAGTGAATGAATGAGTGAATAAATTGATTATGTGATATTTCGCCTTAAATCCCAAATCGCAACTAAACTCTGCTAACAAAATGAACCAATTAAAGTCTGCTTACAAAATTAATTAATTAACTTTGCAAGTAGACTTAAGTTGCGATTTGGATACTAAAATGATGAATAAATCGAAGAAAATTCGTTTATCTTTTACTGTTCTATAGACATTTTACATTTGGTATGTTGTTATTTGTATTTTAAATTAATTTAATTGTCTTTTTTAGCGTTCTTGTGCCGATCCTATCTGACCAGCAGAGGGAGCCAACGGCTCTAAAAATAAGGGCCCTCTAAAAACTGGCCTGCAGGTTGATCGGTCTATAGAGGAATTTCTATGAGTATGACCAAATTACAAACGAGGCTAAATGTAGCATAAGTTGAAAGCCTGCTACAAAATTGTTATTTCAACTTTTAACACCAACTGAGAGCAGAACTAGAATCAAGTATCAAGAATCGTTATTTTAGCGATAAATAGCAGATACAGCACACGGTGAAATGAAACAACGTTTCTCCAGGTTGAAGATACGACATAAAACAACACAGAATTACATAAAACGACAAAATACTCTAATAAATGATTATTGAAACTCATTAACACTGTACATATGCTATTAATAAGCAAAATTGTGGATAATATTCATTAAATAAGTCTAAAGAGAAGGTACATTGTTTTACAGTAAAATAATTATTTACTATATAAAAAGTAAGATTTTTTTTCTTGTTTGGTTTGTAACCCACTAAAACAGAAGGCCTTGTTTGTTCACAAATTTTGACCATGTTTTGACCATTAATCTAATATATGCATGACAATTGCAAATTGCATTTTACACGAAAAGACCTCTATTAAAACTCTGCTTTTCTGAACACTTTAAAGATGACAGTAGCATTTCTGTAACACCTTTAATGTGTGCATAATGATGATACGTGTTTTCCTGTTAATGACTGTATTGGTGGCTATTTTAAAGGGGTGTCTGGGCAAACATAAGCAACTGTAATGTGACAATGGCTAAAAAAATGTACTATAGGTAAGACGTGCTATATAAATATGAAATACTATGCATTGGTAAATAAGTGTATTTCCCTTTCGTACTATTTATATTATTATTCTTATGTAGTGTATGTTGGCATGCAACAAGTCTATCAACCAATAAAATATGTTTTATGATACAAAATAAATGGTAGAATCCCAATTATTATAATATTTAATATAGCATCATGATTATAATATATTTATATAATTTTTTTTATAATATTATATTTTGCACCAGAATTGAAAAGCAGTTAACCAACAAAAATCTACTTACTTTACACTAACTAATTGTTTTTGTGACACATAATGATTAAAGATTCACTGGTGAAAATGTTGAATAAAAAGGATTTTGTAAATATGAATATTATTAATTCGGAAAGCCAAACTTGTTTCTTCTTATAATAATTATAAATTTCAGTCATTTTATTTTTAAGGAAGTAATTTATATATTTTTTATTATACTGTTTTTAATGATGCTGAGTGGAAAGATTGCAAAAAAAACTGATTTGTGTTTTAAAAACAGCTACATAAAATAATAATTAGGCAATAAGATTGAGTAGTTTATATCTACATAAGTCTATATAAGTTTTATAATGTTTTTAAATTACACTAATAGTACAATTTATACACGGCTACGTAGTAAACCAATGTCATATTATGTGATTTATTTACTGATTGTTTCGCATATTTATTATATTTGCTTTCTTGATTTTCTGAGCTTTCCACTGAAGTCCAGTGAAGAGTGAAATCACTACCCAATTCGTGTATATACCCGGGCAGGTGGTCCTCACCGCTGAAACTGATAAAATAGCTAACAAGTCGTTAAATCTTCCAACTAGTTGGCGACACGCTCGAGAACCGGCGTCCCTGCACGAGTGCTGAGTGTAAAACAGCCCAGGTTCCCACCAGGCCGGAACTAACTGTGAAGTGTGACTTGTTTCAGAGTGTGAAGGTGTGAAGGATGCCGCCAGTAAAAAGCTGGCCAGAGACAGAGGCACCAACACGCTTTACACCTCTTTCACTCGGAGATCTTTAACAAATAACGCGCACATTCGAAAGGCGAAAAAGTGGCATGGGTAGTATGCAGATGTCACGTTCCCACATCCACAGGTTTTCCCAAATCAGAGCTGTTTCTAAATCACTGGGCCTGGAAAAAAAAACCCGCACTCTGAACGTTCATAGATAACACGGTTAAACATATAAACTATATACTATATGCTATAATGCTATAAGATACTGCAGTATATAATTGTACAAATTATTGTTATTACTAGTAGTATTAGTAGTTTTAGTAGTAGTAATAGTAAAATGTTGGTAATGGCTGGGTTTACCCAAGTTTTTTTTTTTTTACTGGCTCATATTATTAGTTAGCCTTGGAAGTTTGTTACAACTTGTTGTGTTGTACTCTGAAATGTAGAAGT
The DNA here is from genome assembly GCA_026260075.1 of Sisor rabdophorus. Taxonomy (NCBI): domain Eukaryota; kingdom Metazoa; phylum Chordata; class Actinopteri; order Siluriformes; family Sisoridae; genus Sisor; species Sisor rabdophorus. Next base: position 12,473,423 of record JAOTQW010000029.1, on the reverse strand, counting down.
GTCCCTTCTTGCACATTATGCGTTATTGAGGTGATGCGGAAATCAGGCGCTAGGGGAATGTGCGCAGTGGGTTGGCGGCCTTATTGGTCCCTCATTTGAATGCAAATCCAGGGGTTTTGAAGTCTTGGCTGACGTCAGGGAGGCCTTGTTATACGTACATCAGTGACCACCACCTTGTCAACAGAGTCACATCATGTTTGATTGAAGCACATCAAGGACTACATCGGATGAGCAGCTTGGAAAACTTTATCTGGTTTCTGGACTACCTTTATTGAAGAAGAAGCCTTTGAATCTGACCCCTAGTCCACGTTAAGTTATATCTAGCATGATGCTTTGCTAGTATGTCGTCTTAAAAACAACTTTGGGTTCTATCCTTTTTAAATCATGTACGTTGGATACCTTTTGGATAAAGGCGAAGGAAACATGTATCACCACCAAGGACCTGTACGGCGATCTGGCATCAACCTTCCGCCGCAGAATTTCGTTTCCACACCGCAGTACTCTGATTTTGGTGGATATCATCATATGGCCAGCATGGACACACACTCTCAGGCCACAGGAGCGTGGGCCGCTCCGTACGGCGGTCCAAGAGAGGACTGGGGCGCCTACAGTCTTCCACCTCCCAACACCATAGCAGCTCCGATGAGCAACTCATCGCCGGGACAAGTCTCTTATTGCTCGCCTGATTACAACTCTATGCATAACCCCGGGTCGGCTGTGTTGCCCCCGCCGCCCGACAACATTCCCGTGGCCCAAATGTCGCCGGATAAAGAAAGGCGCAACTCTTATCAGTGGATGAGCAAAACAGTCCAGTCTTCTTCCACCGGTATGTTTAAAAAATTAAGCCTTTAGACTGTTTTTTTTATGTTAAGCTTGATCAAGGTATTTTATAATATTAATAACTAATATAACTCGTAATATGTCTAATAGGTCTACGTCCTCAAGTTACTAAATAAGATTCCATTCCTTTCAACTCGTATACGCCCATTTAAATATTTCAATCTAAGCTTTAGTACACATAGCTTAAATTTTATTGATAATATTTAAATAACTAAAATGTAATGTGTATATGTCGAAAAATACAAACGATTACAATTCAATGGGAATTTAAATTGAACGAAATCGAGCGTTTATTTTGGATTACACTGGGAATAATTGTTTAAAAGCCAAACCTAAACCTGAAAGCAGAGTATTCAATAATTTGGCTGTTTTTACACACGATACCGACGAAACAAATGTAGGTTACTTGTGGCAGGTGAAGGCGTTGGGATCTGGCGCCAGCGTCACTTGTAATGCAAATAGCGCTTGTAAACGGTGTGAGATCCAGGTTTTACCCCTGATACATTGTCTCAGGTTTTGAGGGTTATCTGTCATATTCAGTTGGCGACTCCATTCAGCACCGTTTTACTTTGATATGCAGCAAAACGGTTTCCAGTTGCTGTGTTGTTGTTTTTTTTAGCTTGAAATATAAGATGCGACTTTGACATCGAACAAAGCTACCCTTAAATACAATTTATTATTGCGTAAAATAATAAGCTTATACTTTAAAAAAGTATAAATCGATTTAACGTAGAAAATGGGGTTTCCTATGCCAACATCAAGTGAAAATTTGGTGTTTTTCTTGCATTGGATTTGCACTCGATATAAATTTTGTGGATCCATGTCCTGTTTTTTTATCGATATAAATATAATTTTTTTCAAACGTGTTAAATGGATCTAATTAACGGAAATAAATGTTCCCTTTTTAAGAAATCGGTTTGTAAATCAAACTTGTCAAGCCGTCTGTTGGCTGTATGCCAAATCTCCAGGTTTTACACGTGACTATTTGTTCAGTTGTGCAAAACGTATTATTAGAGGCGACCACAAGCTTAGTTTACAAATCGTAATACAAATCACGAGCCTTGTAATATAATGGACGATTTTCCCCCCTATAAGACAATGTTTGACATCGTTTTAAAGTTTTGAATGTTTTAAATGTTCTGTTGCTTTTATTTATCAATGAATTACGATCGATTCCGTCGCAATATATTCAATTGATGTATTTACGAAATATTTTAGGGTTGGTTGATAATTTTTATGTTTCTTTCTATACTTTATATTAATTCTGTATTTGTTGTTGCATTTCTGTTTAGGCAAAACAAGAACAAAAGAGAAATATCGAGTAGTTTACACGGATCACCAAAGGCTGGAGCTGGAGAAGGAGTTTCACTTTAATCGTTATATTACTATAAGAAGAAAATCAGAACTGGCGGTAAATCTCGGCCTTTCAGAAAGACAGGTAACAGCCTGAATTCTAAACTCAGCCGATTTTACCCAGTTTCTATATTAAACAATGAAATTGTTAGACTGGAGACTAACTGACGTGTTTATTCTTCAAGGTAAAAATCTGGTTCCAAAACCGCCGCGCCAAGGAGAGGAAGCTGATTAAGAAGAAACTGGGTCAGTCGGATGGGAGCAGCGGCTCTGTGCACAGTGACCCGGGCTCGGTGAGTCCGCTGCCCGTTCCCGGTTCACTCAGTCCATCCGACGTCCACGGCTCCGTTTACCCAACCCCAGGATTGAACCCCTTACCGTCCATAAGAAACATTCAGCAAGTTACGGTCACCCAGTAAACGATACATTTGGAGTGTCTAACTCCCCCCAAAATCGGACTTAAAACTGAGCACTCCGACCTGTTGCAAGGACACGACAAACAGCGCTCAAAGGGACTGACGCGCTTCAGACCACAAGTCCTTACGCGCAAGCTTGTGGAATATAGAAACAAAAAAGGAAATTGAGGTTTTATTGCAACCAAAATCTGGAGGCTCTTGAAATATTGTGTTTATAGAATAGTGTTTTAAAAATTGAGAAAAATGCAGGACAATATTGTTTGTCGGGTACAAAAAACGAAATATTTTAATAGTTTTGTTGTGTTTGATTGTTATCGAAGATATAAATATCATTTTCTGTATGTGATGAGTTTTGTAAATAAACTATGTAAGTCAGGGGCCTAAATCGTTTTACAGACAGGCCTATTTTCAGCATGTTTAACTGCGTGAACTAGTTCTGCTATTTTTCAGCGTTTATTTACACCAGCACCTTTTCGTTCACGTTGGTGGTCGCAGATTTCGGATTTATGGGTAGAACGTTTAAGTGTCAATAACGTTCCAGATGTAAATAAACATTTTCAAAAACATCACCGAATCATGTTGTTATATATTTACTTAAATAACTGCACACATAAAATATAGTGGGGAATCTAATGTCAGTGGTCAACCTTGGATAATTTTAGTTAATTTATACGCCTGGTAGCATAATAAAATGATTTAAATCATTCAGGTCAATTTAATGTGTAAATAACCAGCACAAAGGTGAGTCGTACAACTAAATTCAATATGTTTAAACTAAAAATATAGTAGAAATTTGCAGAACATTGTATATGGGCTTAGAAGAGATAAGTTTGATTGTTTGGCGTTAAAAAAAGAGGAACAAACAATTGTAATTTTGCTGCTGTTTATCTACATACTACACGTGCCGGTGAATTTTGCGGTGCCTGAGATTAGGCCGTTTTGTAAGATTTTTGAGTTCGACTAAATGATTCAACTGATACAGATTTTTAGTATTTCATTATTTGAATATAAATTGTGAATTTACTTGGTTGTCTCATATGCTTTTTGCAAATTATTCGTAATTTGAAAGCTTTAAATGGTGTGTAAGGGGTTCACTTTTTCAATCATACATTTACTATACCCGCTTATTCCCTAGTTCGGGGAGGCAAGGGTACACGATGGATAGGTCAATAACGTTCCAGATGGTCGCCAGTCCATCACTACTATGGGTCACCAATCGACCTAATGTACATGTTTTTGGATTGTGAGAGGAAACCGGAGTAGCAGGAGGAAACCCAAACAAGCGTGGAGAGAACATGCAAACTCTGCATTCTCAGGAAATCGTACTAACCACTACGTCACCGCACGGTGTGGGTTTTACCGTAAAATATATTTTATGAACATGATTCAACCGTTTAAATACTAAGAACATTTTATTTTTACGTTTGTGCAGTGTTAAGTATGAGGACTATTTTAGCTTGTTATTAAAGTAATAGATTTTGTTTCTAAACTGTCCACAAATTAGAACACATTAGTGATGAGTTTAAATACATTATAGGGTCAGTAATAATTTTTATAATATTATGCCTACCTATTTTTAAGTAATTGATATTCTTAAGTAACCAACTACTGGTAATTGAGACACAATATATCTTTGAATAAAAATGCTAATGTGTTAAGTGTCTTTTTCTTTAGTCAACCCTCAAAAACAGCGGTGGAAAATGACTTTTAATGGCTCTGTTTGACGGATCGCTGGATGGAAAGTTAACTTTCACAAAATTTTTAAGGTAGGCTAACAGTGATCGTATAACTTTTTATACATAATGTACATAATCTTTTTTAAGAATTTAATAAATGTAATTTTTCATGAATCAGGTTTTCCCGCCTCTTACACTTACACACGTAGCCCCGCCCTTCAACAGCGTCGCCCTTCAACGTAGCACCGACGTCACGGCCGCAGTGTCAGAAACGTCATGAGCGTCTTACTGCCCAACATGGCGGACTTTGATACCATTTATGAGTTAGAAGAAGAAGACGAACGAATAGTGAGCGAAGAGCACCTCGTCAGATACTGCCCCGAACCTGTGATAATGCGAGGGGCTGGCCACATCACTGTGTAAGCAAACGGGCACTGTAGAGCCTCTGCTTTTTGCCGCCGTGTTAGTTGTGTTCTGGTTAGCATTCAGGCTAGCGTTTAGTGTGTGCGGTTTCGTTTGGCTCAGTTAATTGTAGCTCTCAAAATACACGCAGGCCAGCCCGCTTACAGACCTTTCTTTCTCTCTCTCTCTCTCTCTCTCTCTCTCTCTCTCTCTCTCTCTCTCT
>JAOTQW010000029.1:12453131-12468413 GCA_026260075.1 Sisor rabdophorus | reverse complement strand
CTTTCTCTCTCTCTCTCTCTCTCTCTCTCTCTCTCTCTCTCTCTCTCTCTCTCAGAGACATTCAATCTTTTATTGGTAGCCATTTAAACACATGCTATATCATCTGTAGCATACACGGGTTATTTGTTTATTGTTGAAATACTTAGTGCGTGAAGCTTACTCCATGTATATCCTTTAATATTTTCAATCTCACTTGTATGTAAATTTGGGTAGTAAACAAACAAACAAACCCCAGAATATTTCCACATCTATTCGTTACACAGCTTTACCTCTCATCTCCACCGTGTTACGTTACTTCAGCGATATTATGACATCATCTATGTAGCGAGGCACGTAATTCATAGAAACATCGAACGGTGTTTCTGCAAATTGATATTTGGACCCGTTTAAACGATAATTTGATAATCTGTTGAATTAAATAGTTTTAGCATTAAATAGTTTTAGCATTAATAGCAAAGCCATGTATCGATCACATCAAGGTGTTGCACATGCATAGGCAAACAGCTTTATAATTTGATTTAATTTAGTTTTATTTATGTATCTTTTTTACAAGGCTAAATGTCTTAAAGCAGCTTTGCACAGCTTTTAATTATGAAACGTAAATGAAATGAAAATCAGCAAGCCGGAAGTGATGGTGGCAAGGAAAAACTCAGTGGTTTTTAATAAGAAGCAACCTAAGAGGAACCAGACTCAACAGGGAACCAATCCTTATTGAGATTCTAATGAGATAATGTCAAAAAGAAGAAAACGAGAAACCTGTATTTCTGTCATTTCTGTGTTTTTAGGTTTGGACTTAGCAACAGATTTGACACAGAATTCCCATCGGTTCTTACAGGAAAGGTAAGTGGTAATTTTGGTGCCTACATACACACAACGGGTTTATTTTAAAAAAAGCAGATTCTCGCAGGAGTATTAAGTCCAACCGATGCGATTCAGTAAGTGCGCCATAGTGCAACTAACGCAGGCTGAATACACTAAAGCGGACTTCTGTCAATGAGTAAGCTGTCTGAGAGCCTAGCAGCCTGGGATCCCAGTGTTGGGAAGACACAGCTCCAGGTGACAAAATAATGAAATAAAGCCTGTGCAGTGCACAAGAAAGGGAAGCTTCCTGGGTTGGATGGGGAAACAAAAAAGGTTGCAGGGGGAAGAGCGGGCTGAGGGAAGTGCTGGGCAATAAAATGTATCTTCAGTATTGTGACCTAGGGTGACATGTGATGGATGAGGTCAGGATTATGATGACTGAAGGGTCCAGATCAGGCCTGTGGGGCTTTATTCCAAGCTCTTTCACTGTTTGCAAAGAGACCTTTGCATCCTGTCATAAAAGATTACGACCCTGGTTTTATGGTGTACATACCCAGAGAGGAATGAGCAGCCATTCATGTTGTTTGGACGGTACAGCCACAGGCTGTGGGCTTATCTCTTTTTTTCTGTCTCCCTTGTACCTTGAAAGAGGCTCGGTTGGCAAGTAAGAAGCATTCAATTATGAAATCTCATCTGCTCTTTAGAGAATGCACCTGGCTGAATTAAAGACAATTAGATGCCATTGTTGGATTCTGTATAAATGCACATTTGGTACATGTTTATTTTGGATAGCACTTGTCTTTAGAAAACCTTTTTTTTTTGTCTGTTAATGTGGGGGTAAATCGCACCATGTTGAGCATTGATGTGGTCATGACCTGTTTTTTTTTTTTTTTGGCCAATATTTTATTTTTGTTTTAGGTCGCTCCAGAGGAGTTCAAGACAAGCATCAATCGGGTAAACGCTTGCCTGAAGAAAAACCTACCAGTCAACGTTAAATGGCTTCTGTGTGGGTGTTTGTGCTGTTGCTGTACTGTTGGCTGCAGTCTGTGGCCTGTTATATGCCTCAACAAAAAGGTGAAACACCCCTCATAACTCTCCCTACCCGTCTGTTTAAACTGTTCTTAGTCTTGTAATTTAGTCTTGTTTTATTGCATTTAACAGTCTAATAATATTCTCCTTGGGGCTCAAGACAAAATAACATCGTTTGTTATTAGAGAAAATGTGTACAATTAATGCATGAGGCCACTTTAACTGTAGAGCGTTAGTGCTGTGAGAAAGTTACCAATCCATAACATGCTGCTTATGAGCCATTAAACAAGGGTCGTAGTATATAAACACCTCTACAGCCTTATAGCTGGTGTTTATTAGTATTTGTTAAGCACATGTTTAAAAGTTTTAAAGGGGTTATATCTTGTGCATTTATCCCGACGTGTGTTTCTCTGTGTGACAGACGCGAAGATCCATTCAAAAATTGTTCGAATGGGAAAACAATCGGTTATATCACAAGGTAAGCAAACTTTACTATACTATCACTAAAAACAATAAAAATGTCCAATGGTTTTTCAGTGTATTAGTAAGTGGAGTGTTGGGATGTTGTAAATGGTTGTAAATCTAGCTGCTAAACTGTGAAAATTGCCCATGTCCTTTGCAGCTATTTTTGGCTGGGCTATTGATAGATTGCAGAGGCTGGCCAGACTGTGCAGAGGTCAGCAGTAAAAAAAATGGCTTGTGTCTCATGTCAGAGGCTGACAGACAGTATAGCGAGGAAACTCCTCAGAGCACTAACTGCTATTTGACCCGGGTGAACCCACGTGTGTAAAGCTTGTCTACATGTCTGGAGTGTTTGCATGGACTGGGAACTCGTAGAACGGTCACTAACTGCAGTGCTTTATAATTCTCATCAGCTGGGACTGCACTGGAAACTTAGCAGAAGAAAATGTGAGAGTAATAACATGATGGAATATGTAAGTACTTAACAGTTTAAAATTTGAATGTCTGTGTATTTGTTAATAATTGACTTTCGCAGATACCTTTAACAGACATTAGCCAAATAAAATTGTTAAATTGCCCAAGTAAAACGATGGACATGCCAGATGGGCTAAAGATTCAGTAAATTCAATTCAATTTACTTTATTCTCCCATGTGAAGGTTTCCTAGTTAATGTCACTCTAAAAAAAATGAGTACTTTTATGGCAGATTTATATTTAGTTACGGCCACAAAACCTTATGAAAGGCACGGCACATAAACACAAAGCTGGAACTCACAAAATAACCGTTAAATAGTTAAAAAGTGTCTCGTAAGTGTGCTCAGTTATGACATCACTGCAGCCACTGATAAACACTTGAAAAAGACTATTTTATAGGGTGTCATTAATTAAATGCTGCTTTATAATTCTATGGATTTGTGTGAACAAATCAGTTATACAAGCTTTTCAGTTTATATTGACTAAAGATTATCCAGATTATCCTCTAGCAGGAGCAAAAACTGCTTTTCATTAATATAACATTTTAATAAGTAATAAAATGTACAAAAATAATATGGAGGATGTCCTTGGTTAATAAGGATGCCCAAATAATGTTTGTAAGCATTTTCTGGGCATTTAAAGGACAGACAGGCAAGATATTGATAACACAGGGCTGGATGCTTAGAATGTTTTTATTGTCAATGTACTATTATACAACAACATTAAGGGTTTCTATAGCAGATGATAAAGAAAACTGAACCGGATTGAGTGTAGAAATGCAAATAGCAATAAGTCGGATATATTTATATATGTAATGTAGATGTAAACATGTACCAGAATGTAAACAGATATAAATGTGCAAAAGTAGCAGTGTAACAGATATACAACCAATAGCAACAGATTAAAGATATAAAATGTATATAACACCTATACACAGATTATACAGCTGTCCCTTTTTATTTTTCAGGTAATTCTTATAGAATTCTTACCCAAATATCCTATATTCCGACCGGACTAAGAGCACTGCAGAGGGATGCTGGTGAATGGCTCTCACTCCTCTCTTTACTTAGTGCCTTGTACATAAAGTTGAATTGAGGGTCTTCACAGGTGTCACTGTGTGAACCCCACCCCTCTCCTCCCTCTCATTACTTTGTACAGTCTATTTTGCAACACTGTCAGTTTGCTTTAGAGCAGAATTTGCACATTTCCAGATATAGTAGAAATGCGCCTGTGTTGCACCCAGAAGTTTTTGTTACATAAAATATCACTGTCAAAAAGTGCATTTACTCTAATATCTATCCATACTTCCCAACTCCTGTAATATTGTTGATAAAAATTAAGGCACCTTATGGTGTGTATTTGCCTTATAATAACAATTAAAAGGATTTGTAATAGTGTATTAATGGGATGTAGATCCGATGCTGTACATCACATCGCTTTAGAGCTCATTATCTGATGTAGTTACTATAAAATATTTACAAGTGCAAACGTTCAGGGCTCTTCAGCAGTCATGGAAATAGTAGGGAATTTAAAGTAGCTAAAATGTTTCTGGTAGCATGGGTTTCTGCCTGCACTTTAGTGATGATTCTGCAAACAGACAAGTTGAAGCAAACGTACAAATACATATTATTTTGGACAAGATGTACAGCCTAGTATTTCCTGTTTACATAATGTACTTTAGTCAGCATTCAGTTATCTGCCAATTTATTATTTTAACATAGTTTTGTTTATGAATTGCATCTCCGTAACGTTTTGGTCTATAGGGACCTGTTTACCTAGTAAGCCATAAAACGTATGTACAACATGCCAGTTGAAGTGAGGGCTGAAAATTGCACTTAAGCACATGTGGACATCAGGACCCTGAGGTGTTTTTTTTATGTTGTGTGTACCAAAATAATGAAATCATATCATTAAAGCTTATGTTAATCAATTTTTACTAAGAATTAAATGCAATTCATTTCAAACAGTGTTTAACATCTATGTGTATAGATACATTGATTTATAGTGTCTCATATTTTAGTCCAATTTGTAATTTCATGCACTTTCATGTGTTTTTTGTTACGCTTTATTTTCTTAGCCCGTCAGCCTGTTGGATTAGAGTGCCTCCAGAATGTTTTGAGTGCACTGGACTACAAGAATAAAATTGAATAAATAAATTGCCTAATTGATAGGAAAGAGACAACTCTCTGTTATACTGCAGAGTTACTGTAAATGTTTTAATCTTTTTTTCTGTGAAAAGCATAAATAAATTAACAGCTTTTACAACTGTCAACCTTGTAGTGTGTAATTTCAGTTTATTACCAGCTGCATATGATTATTTGGCCAATTAACAAATGGTTGATTTAGTTCTATAAAAGTTTAATTTGAGCAAAAGTGTTTATTTCAAATCTTGCATACTAATCATACTAAAAGCCTGCTTTCTTTTGTTTAGGTTTATATTTCTTTTTAAAAAATTTAAAAGTTATTAAAAGGCCTTAGCATTTAATAAAACACTATATGCCCAAAAGTATTCGCTCACCTGTCTTGACTCGCATATAAACTTTAGCGACATCCCATTCCTTATCCAAAAGTGAGATCACACACTGATGTTGGATGAGAAGGTCTGGCTTTCAGTCTTATGCCATTCATGTCTTTATGGACCTTGCTTTGTGCACTGGTAAGTAGTCATGTTGGAAGAGGAAGAGTCCAGCTCCAAACTTCCCACAAAGGAGCATGGAATGTCCAAAATGTCTTGATTTGCTGAAGTTCCCTTTAATGGAACTAAGAGGCCAAGCTCTAAGCTCAGCTCCTGAAAAGCCTCCACCAAACCGTGCACAATGCAGTCGGACAAGTACTCCTGGTGCTGACTATAAGCTTTAAAATCCATAAAGGGAAAATGTAATTGGATGTTTGGTAAACATGGATCAGTCACGGAGTTCCAGAGAAATGTAAAAAGAGATAAGTAAAAGATCAGCTGAGCAAATATTCCTTTAGCTGCAAATTTTAGCACACCAATTACAGAAATGCTGGGTAGTGTTGTGCAGCCTGCAGAGGGCAGGCTGAGTCATACAGGGCAGTATTATGGTATTGTCGTGTACCACAACTCAACTTTACCGTTTACTTTTAACACAATAACCTTTGTTAGAATTTCATGTGAAGCACATGGCTTATTTTATTTAAATAACAGCTTTTAACAGCAATCATCATCAGCTACAATATGAAGATTGAAGATACGAGCATTTTACCGATATGTCAGTTGCTTTTTTAACCCCTCTTTTGCTCTCCCCTCTCTCCCCAAGTGACCAAAAATCTGGCAACATTTTCTAAAGATGGTCATAATATGCATAAATATTAAATACAGTGACTGATGAGAAGGGGTGTGTGGAGAAGTCCAACGTACTAGCTGTCTAAAATAAAATCATTTTATTATGGAGTTTAAAGAGTTTAAACAGAGTTTGGAAAATCTTTCCCCATCTCTGTAAAAAGCAAAAATCAGCATACATCTTTATTGAAAAAAAATAATAAATGAAATTGAAATAGCATTTTTTTTGTATCATAGCAATTAAGGTGGTAGGTTTCTAAAATAGCCACACATTACAAAAGGTTTACAGACAAGCAACAGTCATCAGAAAGAGCAGATATTATACAAAAAGTCTTAAGATCAGTAAAATACAGATTAATACAGGTTATACAATACAGGCTATTTAACCGAAGGCTTAAAATATTAAAAAGGCTTTTGTTTGGTCCTGCTTTCTGTAATATTTTAGGTAGTATCAGAAAACCATTCATAAGCTGCATTTCTGTTCTTGTAATGCTAATTCACAGAGTTGTTGCATAAATCCAATGACATCATAAATGCAGGTGAATATTATTGTAGTTACTCCGGAAAAAAAAAGGTGTTTTTTAAAACGGACCAGTGTAGTCTTGAATTAGAAACCGGTGGTTTAGAAATATACAGATTCAAGATTCATTGTAGTTTAGTATCATCTCTCCAAACAGCAATATTTTTTGTTTGAAAAAGTCACTTCAGAGACCTTCCAGAGGTTATAAGAGGCTTCCAGGCCAGGATACTACTGTCAGTGTGACTTTATTCCTTTGAAGCTTTAACATGGGAATCAGAGATGAATTGTTCATTCCCACTGTTGTAGCTCCATTCACAGCGACAATTTCATCACCACACCTGGCACAAAGTAAACTAAAGGTTATTAATGTAGCTGTATATCATTATCAGGAAATAATTCTGGAAAAACAAACAAACTTATTTTTAATGGAAACAAAGAAGTTCCTTTTTAGACTCTTTACTAACCACAGTGTCAAAAACATGTGGCATCATAATGAACCAATTTTGCCATTTAACTAAAGCCACCAATCAGTAAAAATATTCTTTTAAGCCTAAACACAAATTAATTGCTCAGTTACATTTAAGTAAGTGTATTAGTATTACTGCAAAAACTCTTACTTGAGTCGACCATCAAAGTGGGCAGGAGTTCCAGGCACGATGGTTTTTATAAAAAAAGGTTGTTGACCTCTACTTTCTTCATATCCTCCCACAATGCTGAAGCCCCAGCTCTCGTTATTGGTCTTCATAAGCGCAATGTCGCGACACCAGTGCATGTGGCTTGTGAATAAAAAAGTTAGTTTGACTTAACGTTTATATAGTCGGATACAAAAATCACTAAGACACACTAAGTGCTATCTGAACATCACCGAAGGGGGAAAGTCATTCAGTTATAGCATAGAAGCAAGTCAAGATAACAAAACCTATGGATTAATCAGTATTATGAGAGACATTTTAAAACATCAATTACTCACCTGGGTAAGCCCAGCCAGTGTGTCCACAGAGGGGACCAGTGGATGTCGTCTTCTCTAGGGTTTTCTATTGTGTCCATTTCTTCTTGATGTCCCGCCTCTGTATCCAGTTCTTCTTCCTCTGCAACAGTGTGGATGACGCGCAGCGTCACAGAGCTTTGAGCCGCTTGTGTCTTCAGCACAGACACGGCTTCATTATAAGTCAGCTGGGTCAGGTCAACGGCATTGATGCTCAACAACACATCACCTGAGCAAAGGCATTAGCCAACACACACATTTATACAGTTACCAGTCAAGTCAAGTCCCTCTTATACCTATAACGCTATTTAACGAACGAAAACTATTTAAAAGCAGCTTTACAGAATCAAATCTAATAAGACTATTTCAACTCACTAACTAATTTCACTAAGCTTAACTAGCATCTATAAATTATAAGTGCCAACTAAACTCCATTATTGTCAAAATAAATGAAAGTTCTGTTTTCTTTTGACCAGACAAACCATCAGGTTAACATGCGACACTTACATTACAGTGTGTGTGTGTGTGTGTGTGTGCTCTGATGCATCTGTATTCAGGCAATTTTACCAGGCTTATTTACAGGAATACAGCCAACAAACAGGAAAATCCTGATTTGAAAAAATCCTAACCAGACATTTAAACTATGTACTTTTCAGTAATGAAGCACTTTTCAGTAATGAAGCAGTAGTGTATAGAGTATTGCTTGAGGTGTAACAAAAAAATCATTCATTCATCTTCCCTATTCTATTCCCTAACTCGGGTCATGGGTGTCTGCTGGAGCCTATCGTGGCACACATAGCAAGAAAGGCAGGGATACACCCTGGACAGGTCACCAGTCCATTACAGGGCCACACACAGACAAATAACAACAAACTTACACTCACTACTGTGAACAAACTTAGAATCATAGATTCTAATGTAAATGTTGTTAAACTGTGGGAGGAAACTGGAGTATGCAGTGTACAGAAAGAACATGCAAACTCCACATTAAAAGACACCTTACCTGGGAGTCAGAACCTTCTTGCTGTGAGCCAACCATGCTAACCACTACGCATCAACCGTTCTAGATTCTCTGCAGAGTTTGCATGTTCTCCATGTGCTTAATAGGGTTTCCTCCGGCTACTCTGGTTTCCCCCCCACAGTCCAAAAACATGTACATTAGGTTGATTGGTGATTCTAAATTACCCATAGTAGTGGATGAGTGTGTTTGTGGTTGTTCATCTACATGTGTGGCCCTGCAATGGACTGGCAACCTGTCCAGGGTTTAGCCCTGCCTCTCTTTGTCCCTAACCCGTATCCCTATGTGCGTTGAGATGAGCTTCAGCAGACGCCCTCTGATCCCAAGTTAAGGAAAAAGAGAGTATAGAACATGAATATCTGCATTTACACTATACAGAGCAAAACAACCCAATGTAGAGGTACAGAACGGAAAAGGAAGTAAAAAGTGAGATAATTGATTCTAAAGTTTGTTCATTTGCCATGTTAGAAGTATGTTTGTCAATCATCTTCTTTGGATCCCTACTAGGGGATGTACACAGCCAGCAGAATCCACTGGACGTACACCAAATGATACACAGACCATGATTTACTCATGCATAGAAACAAGCTTTATATCACTCAACTGAACCTTGTTAATGTCTTCTGGAAAGTCTAAAAATGATGGTTAAAAGTAATTCCCGAAACAACTGCAGGGCAAGTCCTGACAGGCCGTTTGATTGAAATGGGTTTTTTCAACCTTACGTCTAAATAAAATAGTAGCCAAAAAACAACGTGTTGGAAATATCGTAACCGCAGCTAACCAAAATTCCTAGACACCAGGATCTCTTACTCATAGCCAACAAGTTCCTCCATTTGTCTTTTTCTTTGAACAGCATGCAGGTGCTAGGAACCTATTTTATAGAAGAGAGCATATCCCTGTATTAAACGTTATTTCTGGTAACTACTGCTTTAAACGTGAATACTGGGCAGACATGTTTATCAGATTTTTAAAGATTCATTAATAGGTAATAGTGATGGTAACGTGTAACAGTTAACTATCTTTTCTATGCATTTTATCCTTTTAGCAATAACTAGCAAAATGCCAAACCTTGTTTGATGGTACCATCTCTGTGCAGGCAGCCCACAGGCTGCACACTGGTAATGTAAACAGGCAGATGACTCCGGCCATCTCTCCCTCCAGCGATTGTGATGCCTAGTGACTGACGTGGCTCCTTTTTCACACTCACTGTCTTTTCCTGACTGTAGAAACCACCAGGAGGATCCTGACACACAAAAACAGATGCAAACTCACTCATGCAATCTGTAGATGCCCAAAAAAATAGACTTCAATTACAACTTATTAAAATAAATGGTTAGAATATTTCTAATTTGTTTCGCAGACAGCCCAACCCCCATTCATTGACGACAGATAAAAATCACTGCTGTCTGTAGAGTGTTGTTGAGCAAAAAAAAAAAAAAGAGAGAGATGTGTTTGAGTCCTGTGGTGAAAACATTTGTAAAAACAAACACTTTTCTGTTTTAGAGACTGCTAGAAATGGAGACAAGTGCTAATGTGAAGGGCCTGACACACTGCAATCATAACTCATAGTTACTAGTGGTGAAAGCCACAGCTTCCACTATCTTCCTCTAATGTCTGGGGAACTCCAAGGGGGGTGTGTTGGGGGCCCTTTTCCTACTCCGCAGGGGTCCCTCCCTCCCAACAAGAGTAAAGGCTTCGACTCCACAGGCAAAAGCTAACTGTCACCAGCTTTGATCCCAGGCCACAAACCAACCAGCAAAAAAGGGGAGAGAGAAAGCAGCACCCTGGGCCTTTTGATCAGCAGCAAGGTCCAAAGATAAAGACTGTTTGCTTTAATCTCACCCTCACCAGCCTGCATCTGCTGTCTCTACCTTTCACCTCCAAAGCCAGTGAGGAAGTGACACGGAAGCAAGGTGTGACACTAAGCAGTGTGAAGAAGGCTTTAAATGAGGAAAAATGAGAAACGTATAACACATGTTAGCAATGCACTTTGAGTATACGCTAAAGTAATTTAGCACAATCTGACCACACCACATGACCAGCACTGCATTTCTCGGGGTTGAGATGGAAAAACAGCTTTATTTCTAATGCAGGGCTAATGAACAAGAGATTCTATGCACATGGGTGCTAAGTGCTAAAGTTTAAATAATTTCCAAAATAAAATGTGAAAACTATTGCGACATGCTGCAAAGTAATTGAATGGACCCATAAATCTGAATCTTGATTTGAGAGCGAGAATTCAAACCAAAGTAAACAAGAAAATACAGAACTGTAGAAACAGTCATTTTGTAAATATTCCTTATGTCAAATGTTTTTAGAGTTAAAAAAAGATACAGTCCCATCCGTTCACTAATCTGCAATAAATCTAATCTAACAGTCAACTTTAACATTACATCACTAAACATTAGACATTAGAAAAGACTACAAAACGTTTTTGTGTAGCTTAATACTATGATATTAAAACTACATACAGAATGTTAAGCTTAACCAACAGAGATAGCTGATATATTTAGCTGTTAATAATCTTTGTACTTTCAGATATGCTCATTGAATATGAACAGATCACTTGGATCAAGTCAGTTAAACATACCAAGGGTTCACTTTAAACAAGAATCTGCTTTTAGCTATTACACAATCCAGAGCTGAAATCATCTACCAAAAGATGTTTTTCATCAGTAGCCATCTTTAAAGCAGATCTGTTTAGTTCTACGTTTATTAAATGAGCACTGTGAAAGGTCCCAACCCATTATAATCATTTTATATTTTTACTTTTTTTATTTACTTTAAATTACTTTAAATCTTTTTCTTTCTTTTCAATTACCACTGTGTATAATGTGCTATAAAACTGAAAAACTTGCCTCCCAGCTAAGATTTTAACAGTTCATTTACCAGAAAATGGCTAGAGGTAAAAAGTCTTGTATCATTAAAATAATAATCTCACAAACACACCAGACTCTACTGTGAATAATGTAGCCATTAGATTTCATTATTCAGATCACCTCATTATTATACACATAATATTCAGATCACTCATTTAGATCACAGCATTATTATACACAATATTTAGATCACTCATTCAGTTCACAGCATTATTATACACAAACACCAAGTTTACCTTCAGAAATGTGGAACACCGCCTAAAATACTGGCTTTCAGCACTTTTCCTGGCTCCTCTGCTCTGCAGCTCACTTTCATCTTCACTGGACTCTGATAGCCTCATCACCACAAAATTTACTCGTACTTCACTTGCCTGGTCATACACAACAATAGGACTGTGTTAAAATATAGATCCAGCCAACTATAGTAATAATGCTTTTCACGATCAATATTCTAACCTTTACTATCAATATAAATGGATATATATTGTTTTTAAAGTATGGTAAACTATTTATGTTGATGTTAAAGTTTCACTAAAATCATCAGTGAGTTTTAAATGCATTACTCCTCTTCACCTGTAAATGTCACCAAAAATACGCCCATTGTTCCAAACGAGCATGGTGGTATACATAATGGTATACATTACACATTAATTTTAGTATTGCAATGTAAAGCAAAATTATTGTATTGCAACATATAATGATAATTGCATCATATCATGATACATTGTATAGAAATCAATATATCGTGCAAACACAACCCTACACAACCAAATAACCCGAATGTTTTTTGAAGTCAAACACTCAAATTACAAAGTTAATGTTCGTCTTTTTATTCAAATATTTTATAGGTACTAGTGTGTTTTTCAGGAGCAAGTGTGAGTGTATGTGTGGTTGTCAGTCTATATGTGACCTGTCCAGGGTAAACCCTTGGCCTTCACACTATGTGTGCTGGGATAGGCTCTAGCAGACCACCATGACCCAGAGTTAAGAAATAAGCGGGTATAGAAGATGAATAAATGAAACCAGGTCAAGACAATCATACAAATATAGAAAAGAATAGAAAAGAATAGAATAGATTAGAAACACTTTATTCATCTCAAGCTGGAAAAATTCTAAAACTGTACATACGAATTAAAAAACTGTAGACATTAATTTACAGTAAATAATAAAGATTTTAGAAAAGATTTCCTGTAACGGTTTGTATGACAACAAAGCTCTCTGAGGCTTTTGGAAAAGGAACTGCGTTGTTTGTTTAGTACAGGGAAGAGAGGGTGCTCATGGTTATCCATGTTAGATAACAGTTTGTTTAATGTCCAACTCTTTACCACAAGTGTCCTGTCTGCAGCCTATGACAGAGCCAGCATTCCTCATTACCTATGCATTTAATTTGTCATTAAATGTAATTTGCTTCAAGACCAAAAATGATGTTACTTTTTGGTAACAAACTGGGCCAATTTGTAATCGGTCACAAATTAAATTAGTTCAATAACAGATACACAATTTTAGATAGTGGAACACACTCTGGTTGTGGTGTTTATTGATTAGTTAATTAATCAAATATTGAGATGTGTTAAAAGCAGTTAACACTAAAATGTGTAAGTCAGTGTGACAAAACCTTCCAGTACCTGAATGATCTGAGCGGCGCTCTCTGGTGTGCCATGTCTCAAATCCTGACCATTGATGGCCAGAACTTTGTCATTGTTGCGCAGTTTGCCGTCTTTGTCAGCCAGCCCTCCGGGCAACAGGTCAAGGATGAAGACGCCTGGTTCATCAGATTTTCGGATAAGCTTGATACCAAGGGGCTCGGAGCGCTCACGTTTTACCAACGCCACTTGGATGACCGTGCCTGGATTGTGTGAGGGTTGAACTGTGGTAGAGCTAGAAGGCTGGGCAGTGTTTTCAGGTTTTGGTTTGAAACCCTTTTCTTGCATAACAGTAAGCCTGAGAACAGAACATGGCCTTCGCAGTACAGCAATGGCATGTGCATGAGGAACAGACGCAAGGCTCACATCATTTGCCTGGGTGCACAAACAAGAATATTACAACTTAAATGCAAAACTTAAAAGAATGTTTTGATTTTCTTATGCAATTTTTGTGTACAAATATGCATTAATTCTGCCATAAATGCAAAAAGCAGTTTAAAGTCCAATATAAGCTACTTTGGAGAATTTATTTTGGGGGGAAGTGACCTAACCTTCCAGTAAAATCCTTCAAAGAAAATTTTTCTACTTACCTTATTTTGGTTTCTACACAATTTAAAACCCCCACTATGTAAAGTAATTTATTATGAGCCTGAGTGCTGAGCGCTAGCATTTCAGGACCTAATAAATCGACTTTTACTGCCTCAATCTGGCCAAATCAAAGTGCACATCTTTGGTTACAGCTAAATTTCAGGAAACCCGATGAGGCAGAGGCCTTGTTCAGATTACTAACATATCTGACTGGAGTACCAGTGTGAAACAGCCTGGAACAGGTATTTAACCCCATCAGATCTGTTTTAGTTTCTAAAGCACTGCATATAATGACTACCTGAAATCTTTATATATAAAGGTAAAAAAGGACACACTAATATATGAACTAATAAGTACACTTGAATATGATAAATATTAAACATATATTTATTACAATTCTATATGGTTCTGGCACCTTTAAATATCAGTTCTATTTTGTCTTAACTCATAAAATGTAATAATGATTAAAAAGCAAACAATGTTCGGACTAAGCCATGATTTTTCTATTGAATGGGTTATTGTGTAACTAATCTTATGGTAGGCAACTATAAACATTAACCTTAGGAACAAGAGGCTTTTTTCCTAGAAGCATGGAAAATATTTTCCTGCTGAAGATCAACAGAAATGTAACCCTACTATTTGACAGGTTTAACAGCAGTACAACCGACAGCTTAAGCTTCATAAGGACAAAATACAATTCATCTATGCAGACAGATGAATAGGAGAGAGTGGAAAGTGTAATGTAATGTAATCATTCTCCTGTGAGCTACTGTTACACATAAGGAAAACCATAAGGAAAATATAATGATTTATGAAATAATTATGAGCACTGCTTGCACAGCAAATTCAGTACACACTTCAAAATATTTTACAACATTCAGCAAATACTGCTCTTTACACAGTGGTGGGCAATCGGGATCAGTATGTCCCTTCTTGGCAGCCTAATCGCTATCAGAATTACTGACCTACATTTACAATCGTTCTGTAAATTGTAGTAATTTAATCCTAACAGTTTATCATCTTCTCTTTACAGCCCAGGGCCTGAGAATCAGTAGTTCTGCCAATGAAAATTAAAGTACATTAGCAGCTGTACAATGCTAAATGATTAAAGACCAATTCTTTAACCAATCAGATTTCCAGTTCACCTTGACGGGGCAAGCTAGCTGGCCCACAATAGCAGCAGCGTTTTTCTGTCTTCTGATTCGTTGATTAGTAAAACTGTTACAGCAAAATGTAATTATCAAACACACTGTACAGTTAAAATTGGATTTTTATGACCCACAATAGCTGACAGAGGGGGAGAAATCAACTTTGTTCTGGACATACATAAAAATCTGTTTTCCTGAAACATTAGACATAGTGAGGAGGAGTGCGGCTAACCTCAAAGATAACTAGCTTGTAAAAAAACTTGGAAAAGTTATTCACCACCTCCAGACCAGTGCCTTCGAATGATAATGCTGGCTCACAGCCTGTAAATGTATTATATATTTTATCTATCAATTTATTGCTTTTGTCATGTTATTAGATACATTCATTCATTCATCTTCTTTACCCGCTTATTCCCGGATCCGGGGTCACGGGGG
>JAOTQW010000029.1:12427644-12441951 GCA_026260075.1 Sisor rabdophorus | reverse complement strand
TCTCGCCCTATGTGCGCTGGGATAGGCTCCAGCAGACCCCCGTGACCCCGGAATATGAATGAATGAAAGGTACACTATTTATTAGGATTTTACTGTAGTAGCTACTGCAGCTACAATACAAACTCCCAAAGTGTGGTAGAAAGTATAAAACGCTCGATTTCACCAGAGGTCAGTGTCCAAAAGTCATGTAGTTACTGAATGACAAATTTAGCTGCATTTTAACAAGGCAACACATGTAAACTAGGACTACATGTTAGAATAAAGATGTTGGTTTTCTCATAACCACAATGTAAAGCATTTATCATTATAAAAAATATTAGCTATACTCAGAATAGCTGAAAAAAGTCTTGGATAATTACAAATATAACTTGTGTGTGAATACATGTATGTAAATGTAATTTTATATTTAATTACTTAATTCCTGTATTTGAATCTTCAGAAAACATAAAACACTGCTTATTCCATTTATATCTTTATTCTACTTTATTCTATTACCGCCTGAGTAAGGCTCTTAAACCGCAATTGCTCAGTTGTATAACCGAGATAAATGTAAATTAAATATCTGTCAAATACTGGAAATGTAGCAGTTTCAAAAAGAACCCTGTGCATGTACGCCAAATCAAGTGATTTTCCACAAAATAATCCGGCCACTGCATTCCAAATTTTGACTTTAGGCTGGAAATCAATCAGGATAGTTAAAAATAAAGTACATTTCATGGTAAATGTATACACTCATCTTTCAGAAATCAGTAAAAGCTCCCAACGCCACTGTAAATAATTTTCTATCTAATGCCTGGGATATAATATGACATCTAAGAGGTGTGTATTAAACACAGATTATTTATATCTTCTCTATTGATAAGAGTAGGTATTTTCTGAGTAATAAACAGATACATAAGTTTTCTATAGGCCGCCTATAAATGTTGGGAAAAATCTAAGCTATTGGAATGTAGGGTTCACTGTGAGCGCTCAACTAATTATTCATTTATCTTCTATACCTGCTTATTTCCTAACTTCGGGTCACAGGGATTTGCTGGAGCCTATCCCACCGATATAGGGTGAAAGGCAGAAGTACACCCTGGACAGGTTGCACTAGATGAACAACCACACACATTTTCTCATTTAGGCAATTTAGAATTACCTATCAACCGAACATACATGTTTTAGGACTGTGGGAGGCAACGGAGTAACCGGAGTGAACCCACACAAGCGCAAGGAGAATATGCAAACTTGCAGAAAGATTACTTGCCCAAAAATAGAACCCAGGACCTTCTTGCTGTGAGGCAACTACTACAACGCCCCAAGCCCTTCAACTAACTAAATCTTCATGAATATTTGACTCTCTTACATGACCACAGTTTAACCCTTGAACTCAACAACTTAAAACTGCTGAATCAATGTGCGTGTACATGAATATTGATACTGTAAAAGTGAAAAACTAATTGCACATTGATTTGGGCACAACAAAGCATGACAATGGTATAAATCTAAAGGACACAGTTGGTGGTCATTTTCCACAAGCTAACTGAATTTAAAAAAAACAAATAATTGAAAAATGTGTTTAAAAGGCATATCAAAACCCTAGATAGCATATTTGGGGATATTTGGCTTATTCATTCATTTATCTTCTATACTTGCTTATTCCCAAATTCAGGGTCACAGAGGACTGTTAAAGCCAATCATACATACGCACATTTGGCGTACCCTAGACCAGTACCCTGTACCCACACCCTAGACCAGTCACCAGTCCATTGCAGGGCCTAATGTACATGTTTTTGGACCGTGGAAGGAAAACAGACTACCAAGAGCAAATTTGCCATTTGTCTTATTTTATTAGCTCAATAGAAGTAAACATTGATATTTACAGTTTTCTTTATTTAAATTTACTGTGCTCATTCAGTGCCCTCGACAATATATTAAAAAATGATGTATTGGTTTATTTTACAACATAAAAGGCTAACAGATAAGGGAATTATGTTAAAATGCTGTTTGTTGACTACAGCCCAGCTGTAGTCAAAAACAGTTTGTGTGGGAAAACACATTACACTTATGACTGTATGCCTCCTCCAACTCCACCACCACCATTGTCAAGATTGCTGACAACCATGTTGTGATGGGTATGATCTCAAACAATTAGATTAGAAACATGAAGACATGGTAACAGGCCAATAATCTCCTTCTGAACAAAGGAGTTGCTAGTGGACTTCAGCATAAAGCATTTGAGAACCAGCCACTTACAATCAATGAGGGGCTTATTCCCTATATGGGTGTACACAATATGCAGGTCCTGTTACACCAAGCCTGGGTAAAAAAAGGCCTGCCAGCATCGATTCCTTAAAAGACTTTACATTGCCTCCCTGGTTCTAAGGCCTTTCTACACCTGCACTTTCTAAAGCATCCTGACAGGAAACATCACAACCTGGTTTGGTAACAATACCAAACAAGACAGGTGAGCTATACAGCAGGTGGTAAAATCATCTGAGCATACTATCCGCACTGAACTACCTGACCTGAAGTCTATCTACAGAAAGTGTTGTTGGACCAAAGCCAAGAAAATAGTGAACTCATAGTGATCTCAGTCACCCAAACAACAGACTCTTTGCCCTCAAGGAGCAGATGAGCTTCCCTGACTGCAATAGAGAAAACACAGAGAATGAGGAGGAGCTACCTGCAGGCCATTCGAGCCGTCAACCAGGAAAACACCTGAACTATTACACATATGCATCAAAACTCCTGAACTCTGCACTTTATACTCCACTATCCACTTTAAACACACACTGCACTGACTGCACAACACACACTACTTAACTATACTGCACTGTACAATGACCCCTTAAGTCTATGTCTATCTCTAGCGTCTGCTAAATGCTGTAAATGTAAATGCTTAAATTTATCATTACTTTTAAAAATATTTTTAATATACTTAATTTATCATATTTTATTTTTTTTTAATTATATTTTATCGATAGCTTTCTGAAGTTGGTTCAGTCATTAAAGCTTTACGCTACGTTGTACTGTGTATAAATCATATATGTGCTAAAAAAAATGAATTTGAACCACAAGCACAAATGTACAGCTAAAAAAAGAGGCTTCAACAAACTCCACATGCAACTTTACTAAATTATTACCTATTTCATTAAAGCATAAAGAAATATTGTCTGTCTTTTAATCCTGAATAAACAGTATAGATATTTCAGGAAATTAGCCAAATATCAGTCTCCCATTGTCCAACAGTAAGTATCAATATCGCGGAGGGAGGTACAACAAAACTCAACAATACTGCTATCCCCCCATCTATAAAGAAAAGTGTAAACCAAAGTAAATAAGAGTGGCAGCCTGACAGAAAGACTATAAACCTCTAACCATATCACTAACATAAATAAGCAGCTCCATGGTGGTCTAGCATGTAATAATAATTCAATCACATACTGCTCTATGTATATGGCCTTTTAAATAGCCATATGATGGGAAGAAAAAAAGAGAAGAGATAGTCAAGGAAGTGCCATCATTATCACTGCTTAAATGTACTTTCACAGCATTTGGTAGACATCCTCAGCTAGAGCAATGCACATTTACCTCTTTTATATAACTAAGAAATGTGGGGTTTAGGACCTTGCTTAGAGGCCCAGCAGTGGTAACTTGGTTGTGCTGGGAGTCGAATCCACAATCTTCCAATTAGCAGTCCAACAGTTTAACCACTCTGCTACCATTTCTCACTGCTTAAGTTACCACCGGAACCAAACTGGTTTAAATAAATTAAGTCTGACTTTACAGTATTTGGTAGAAACTATTATCCAGAGCGACTTACAGCTATTTATTTTATATAACTGAGCAATTGGGGGGGGATTAAGCAATTGTGGCAACTTGGTGGTGCTGGGAATCAAACCATGATCCTCCATTTAGCAGTCCAATACTCTTATCACTGATACAACATTTAAATATACAAATACTAACATTCTGATCTTAATTTCTTCTTTCTAGACGACGTGTTTGTGTGTTGCTGGTCAGAATATTTAATCTGTCAACTGTCAACAGATTTTCAATAACATGATAAAACCTACTATATGTAAATAAGCATAAATGATTTTTTACACTATATGTAAAAAGAATAAATGATTCAATTCTATATTGTAATTGGTTAATTCCACAAGATTGTCGCAAATGTCTTCAATGACACATGACAGACACGTTCACCGAAAGATGCAGCAACAATTCCGCAGGCTTTCAACCCGACACCTGAGCACAGCGCTATAAATCATTTAGCGTGCCATTCCAGTCTAGGTAACACAGTAAAAACTTGTTCAACTTTATTAAACGAAATTTAAAAATGTAAGGGAAAAACATAGGTTATTTATTAGTTAAATTAAATGCCTTAAATTTTCCGCACGCGAGTTAATGGCCTTAAAAAGGCGCATTGTTAATCTGAAAACAGCGGGCAGACTAAAACGTCAAACTTGTTGTCAGGAAACTTACATTGGGTCATTGTTAATCAATCAAAAACTCGAAATAAAAATCAATTAAATGACATCTCAACAAATATAAATAGGAATCCAAAAGAAAAAAGGGAAATGTAACCCGATCGCGTGCCTGCTCTGCAAACAACGAAACTCGCCTTACCTGAGCGGCTTTTCCGGAAGTGGGTAATAAAACAAAGAATTTCTGAGCTGATATCAGGGGGAAATTACTTAAGCTGGGACTCAAACGAAAGGACTGTCGGTCAACAAAATTATACACCCCCGTTAGCGTTTATGAGGCCACGGGATACTCCTACCGATAATTTTGTTTCGTTACGAGGCAGTTTGGAAAACAATCTAGGTAGTGACGTTTAAACAGGAAGTGTGCGCAAGTATCTGGCCAGGTGTGCTGTGACGCGCATAACCGTGTGCATAAACAAAACATTGGTTTCCTTAGAATTTTTTTTAAATATTTTGTAAGCTTTTTCCGTTATAAATTTGTTAAAAAAACTTTTGCCAGTGTGACACAAAAATTACAAGGCTAGGTTAAAAAATCCCCAAAGGGATTAATGAATGTTTTGTATTTTTAATTGATTCGTCTCTTATTTTTTTCGGCCGTTCATTGCAACACATCGGTAAATATGTTAAACCAGAAATGTATAACCTATGCTGGTTTCTAATTATTAAAAACAGTTCATTAGTATAGAATTAATTTATATTGCTCTATACTATAAAATATATATCCACCGTTTAAATTAACTTCATTTATTTAATGCCCTTATGATTAAACAACTTTAAGTCACCTTCCTGTAGTTGACTAACGTAAGTAAATTCATGTGACATTACATGGGGCGTGG
This sequence comes from Sisor rabdophorus, assembly GCA_026260075.1. NCBI lineage: Eukaryota > Metazoa > Chordata > Actinopteri > Siluriformes > Sisoridae > Sisor > Sisor rabdophorus. The sequence goes on along the minus strand of JAOTQW010000029.1, from coordinate 12,436,640 downwards.
TCGACACTAAGCACCGCCAAATTTTTAAGCGGAAGAATATCACGTGATTATTAAAAAAAACGTTTATAACGACTCATATTTACGATGCACACAACGTATGAATAATTACCTTTTTTCACCAGAATACAAATTCCAATTATAACATTATATGCTTTTAATGCAAGATATGTAGTATATGTATGAGATTTATGATTAAAAACATTCATTATCCAAACTCTGGCTATTCTTATTTCTGTACTCCTGTTTCCTTTAACACTGGGAGTGTGTGTGTGGGGGGGGGGGTCTATGTGTGGCCCTGCAATGGACAGAGGACCTGTTCAGGGTGTACCTAAGTACCCTAAGTGCTCCGGGATAGGTTCCAGCAGACCCCTGTGAAATAAGTGGAGTATAAAAGATGAATGACTGTGAAATCTTGATATTTGATTGATATCGGAAGCTGATGATAATATAAGGATGATAATATCATAATATTATCATAATTAAGGATGAAAAAAACAACATTACACCAATGACTATATATATACCAGTTCCTCATACTGCCCCAACTTACCAAAAAATTACATTAAATTTTTTTCAGTATAGTTGTTAATTTTGTTTTAATAATGGCAAATATATATGTTTATTTTATTAAGTCTTATACCGTATATTCAACGATATCATGTTTGTAAATTTGCTGTACTTCATATATATATATATATATATATATATATATTCCTATATAAATAATTTCCTAACTCGGGGACATGGTGGTCTGCTGGAGTCTAATCCCAGTGCAACCATACACACCCACACTTACTACTATGGGCAATTTAGAATCACCAATCAACCTAATGCAAATTTTTTAAAAACCGAAACAATCATAGTGAACCTACGCAAGTGTGGGGAGAAGGGGAGAACATGCAAACTCCGCAAATAAAGAGACCCCTTGACTCGAAATTAAACCCTAATTGCTGTTAGGTGACCGTTCTTACGACTATTTCACTGCGCCGACTTCATTCTGTGCATTTTGTTGTCTAGAATTTTTTGTCTCTGAAACTAAAAGACTTTCAGCATGACAATGACCCTGAGCACAAAGCCCCTGAGTTACATTATCACATGGTGTTATAAATAGAGTGTTATAATAGAGTGGAAAAATATGATTTGTTTTGCACAAAGTCCTGATCTAACACTAAACACCCAGGTCTCCTTACTTACATTAGTGTCTGATCTCACTAATACTATTGTAGCTGCACAAAAACATCTCACATTCAAGCTTCACATTGTAGTGGAAAGTCCGGAAGAGTGGAGCTTCATCTAATAGCAAAATAAGAAAAAATCTGGAATAAGATGTTTGGAATCGCATGTGATTGTAATACTCAGATGACCACATACTTTTGCCAATATAGTTTACATACTATATTATACATATACATTGTATTTACATTGTATATGGGTTGGCCTAGTGGTTAAGGTGTTGGACTGTTACCAGAAAGACCGGGGTTTAATTCCCAGCACCACCAAGCCACCACTGTGGGTTCCTGAGCAAGGCCCTTAACCCCAATTGCTCAGTTGTAAGTCGCTCTGGATAAGAGCATCTGGTAAATGTAAAAATGGAAATGTATAATCGCTATTTATATAACTTTATGTGTGTTTATTATGCACTGATACTATGCAATTCTGGTTAGATGCTAACTGCATTTTGTTGACTATAAATCGAATCTAACCTAAAATACCTTGAAAATAAAATACTGGAAATGTTTTTTTATTTTAAGTTGAATTTTTTTTGTTACAAATTAAGAAATAGATGCTTAACAATCAGGCAAATAAAAAGAAACACATGATATTCACTTGAAGTAGTCCTCATATAAGATTTTTTACGGTATGTTTTTTCTAGCCGATTGTGTGTAATTGTTTTATGAGTCAATAATTAATTAATTATAAAATGAATTATGCAACAATAGGCTTTTGTCATACATTACACATAGTATATGATGGAATTAACTTAGATGTGAAGCAAAAGCTAATGTATATTTTAACAGAATGTTGAATAATTTTTTGTCTTTTTTTAAAGCTGGAGAGATAGTGAGTGTAATGAATGTATGTAAATGGTGCACAATAAAGTAATAAGACATTGTTTGAGACTTTGCTAGTTAAAAGGCTTTTGACACTTAAACTGTGTCAGTATCCAACCCCCCTGCAGGATGCAAGGGAAGTCTCCCCACCACCCACGACCATAAAACCACCTCTACAGGCTTGTTCCAATCTGATTTATAATCTTTAAGCTTCAACACAGATTGGCATGTTCTTATTAAAATATCATATTTATGTTTTTTGTTTCACTTCATCATGCATGTAATAAGCTTAAAATCATTACATAATTATATACTAGGTAATGAATAATTATTTAAATTGAAAGCTTTTTTTTCTTAGCAATGTTAGAATTAACTAGGTTTAAAATGTAATGATCACACATTGCCTTGCTAAAATATGACAATATGACACTTAACTTAACTATATGTACATTGTTGTATGTTTTGTCAGTAAAAATAGTTTATTATTAAAACATTACTATATAATGTGTGGTTTAATCTGCTTTGATTTTGTTAAATTGATCATTCCCTATGGATGATGAATTAATTATCATGATATGCAGCCCACAAATACAACACAATATTACCCTCACTAAAGCATGCAATGATTTCTTTCTAAATTGTACTGCTTTTACGCCTTACCAAAGCTTTCTAGCATCTCACACCAGAACACTAAATAACACATCTGCTCTACTATTGGGGTGCCATGTCTTTTTGTTTGGTATGTATGTGTCAGACAGAGATCTTAACTGTAATCTGGGGATTACATGTTTGTACAGCTGCTTAAAATACATATAAATGCAGAGGCTGTGGCAGTGTTTCATAGGGACACCTAGTGGTCAGATTTTTTTCCTACAGTATGTTGATACTGGTTGTGTGCAAAAAAAAACTCTTTGAGGAATTTTCTTTTAAATAGAATTAAGTCATTTTAAATGGTTAGGTTGTTAAACAATTATATTTAAGTATGTTTCTACATTTACATTCAAAATAACAGTGCAGTAAAATTGATGACACAGTACAAGTGATGTGGGTCATCCACATTACATAAAGAAAGCCTGAGTGTTTTGCATTGTCAAAAGGTATCTTATGTTTATAGAACGTAAGAGTCATTAAAGAAAAAACTAGTTGAAGATCTGACTGCTTGGCTACTCCAGACCCCCCATGACCCTAATGTGGTCTGGTAATGAAAAACCCTGTCTTCAAAGCTAAGGCTAGTGTGTAAAGACAGAGACAACACTGAGACACATCCTTGCTGAATCATCTACGCAAGCATGTCTGTTTGAGCAGGTCTTCATACAAACAACAATGAGCCTGTTTGTCCTTGCTGGGATCGGTAAACATCCTCAACGCAAACAGCAGCAAGAGAGAGAAAAAAGTCACACCAGTGAGCCAGCTGCTTTGTCACTTCATGTGTTCTTTGAAGTCCATAGGAGAGAGCTGATAATGGAAAGCCCAAATTCTTAATCCTTTTAATTGGAGTACAACTTACTCAAGCTTTATCTAGTTTGCTGTTTCTGTAGACAAGGCATCCGATTTATGACCTGGTCTCTTAGATGTAATCAGAAATGAAACCTAATCTTTTTGGAGATTTTGTATGTTAAACTACAATAAATCCAGTGGGATAGTGGGAATGAATGGATGAGTGAACAGCAGTGCGGATGATGTACTTTTGGATCAAAAAGTCATCACAAAATTGAGTTTGAATGTAGTTTCCTATATGAAATGGTGAAAAAAACTGTGAATTAATAAAATTTATTGATCATTTGTAACTGAATATGACAGAATTATATGGTAGGTACTGTTTTTTGCAGGGATATTTTGTGCATTCATAGTGATTGTACTGTCTATTTCTAATAAAGCTCTTTACATTTTTGCATCTCCTAAACATACTATACCACCACAACCCAGTCTATGCAAAGATATTCATATTATTGGTGTTTCGATAAAGGGAGTGAAAAGAGGTAACTGACAGTAGTCAGTTTACTAATATATTTTTTTACATGCTGGTATTTAGTCATGTGAAATCTGTCTTTCAACAGTATCATAATTTACCTTAATCTACCATTTTTTGCATTAAACTTAGCATCATTTCTGGTTTATTGTGTGATTCTGAGACCGTCATTTCCATTGCAAGTATAATTGTTTTGCTTCCTATTATAATTTATAATATTATATATATAAAATACATAACTTTTTAGAAAATGAAAATGCTAAACATCTCATAATTCTTTAATGTATCATGTAACATTTTTTCTATAAAAAATATAATCTGGTTGCACTTATATTTTTCTCTTTCTCTCTCTCTCACTTACACATGTGCAGACCTGACTGCAGGTGCAATGAATGCAGCTGTTGCAGCACTGTTGCTAGGAGGCCCAAAGCACATTGATTCGGTGAGTCGTTACAGCTTCCTTTCGAGTACAGTTTCCCCTCCTCCACAAGCCAGACAGCCAGGCATCTGTTTCAGGCCATCAGGCACTGTCTGGCCTCCACATGCATGCCCTAAATCATTGCCAGAGAATCACCCTGATACTGCCCTCTCCCTATGGGCTTATTAGAGTTTTAAGCATTACATGTACAAAAACTGCAATATTGTTGTTGTGATTATTTGTATTTGTTTTCTGTATTACTTCTATTTCCATAGCATTCCAAATAGTATATGTTGACAACCATAAATAAAATAGATTGAATGTGCGCTGGAAAGGCTTCAGCAGACTCCTGTGATCCCGAGTAAGGAAATAAGCAGGTATAAAAGATAAACGAATGAATGAATGAATTCGCAGAAGGTGCTTTATAAAATTTGTTTAAACAATGTCATCTTTGTACAATTATCATGTTCAACCCTAAAAGGTGATTGAGTCTGAAAATCATAGTAAATTATCTTATCCCTTCATAACAACCATTAGTTTCATGTAGCTCTCTACATGCATGCTTGTTTGTACCTGCCATGTCAATCTGCTTGTCTACTCAGCATGCCACTGTGTAACATCTTATCAGTTTCTAAAAGATCAAAGGCCTGAGCTGATTTTTATCTTAACTCCCCACCTCCAATCCGACTCTCGTAATACTAGGCTGACTTGGTCTGAAAATCTTGTTTCTTTTTGGCCATCAGCCTATTTGCCTTTTTTAAGGTATAGAGTCTCTTTACCTGGCCTGATGAGACAGCCTGTGCCCTAGGACAAGTGATGTAGGTCAGACTGCCCCATGTCTTTACATCTAAATAGCTGACCCCATTAAAGTAAACTGGCAAGGTTAATTCTTTGCAGTAAATCTAAAGCCTGCTACACTATCTTTTATAGATAGGTGATTCAATTAATCCGATATGAGACAAAAGTCTGTTTTTAACATTTCTTGTTTACATTTCTTACATTCTTGTGGCATCACTTTGGTTGCTCAAATTTACTCAGATATATGCTTTTAAATGTGGTGCAAATAATAAATCATGTCTATGTTTGAACAGCCGGACAGCAAAAGAGTCAAGTTTTTTAAATCATGACCTTGCCCTGACCTGGCTGTAGGAAGTGGTCATGCAGCTCAGGACAAAGCAGTGAAGGGGAGAGTCTGATGGGGCTGGACGGCCAGCCTGAAACAATGGAGGCTGCGCATTCGACCACACAAAGGATGGAGTAGCCTGCTTCTTCCCACTTACACCTCTCCTCAGTGCTGGCATTTCACACTATCTTGTGAACAGCCATTCAATCAAACTACTGTTCAAGCTATCCTGTAGCCCACACAGAAATCTACATGACCTTCTTGTGTTGTGTTTAAGGAAACTGACACTGTCAGTGTAAAGCTGACACAAGTATCTACCTCACTAATCTGTAATGTGGGAAGAAGGTAAATGAGTTAAAATGATCGAAGCCAGACTAAAATAACTAAAAAAGGCATATCAGATTAAAAAAAATCATATTTCTGATGGACGTCATATTTGCCATACACATAAGAAGGTGTGAGTGGCTGATTGCTCTGTAAGGAGCTGGAGGCACCGAGTTAAGCGCCCTCTGGCAAGAGCCAAGAGGGAGAACTTACAAGGGTCCCCCTTTTTTCCCTCAATGGACTACTCCACCCCTTTACCTGTTCTAGCTCTAGTACAAGGTGTGGGTCTGCATATCAAACACTTCCAGCAGCTTTGATGTTCAGTAAAACATAAACACTGATCTGACCTGAGTCGTAACAGCTTATTTGTTCTCTTTAGTCATTCATGGGATTCTTGTTGAATGGAAAGTCTTCAAAGGAACTTCTAAGTGGGTTTGGCTTACAGTAGCCATGCTGGCTCTGGAGGACTGAGCTGCTAGGTGAAGGGTTGGAGGAAGGCCATCTGGCTTCCTGCACTTAAAATTTGATATTGATTTATTGGTTGTATGTGTAAAGATAGGAAAAAACCAGCTGCTGTGTTTTCCAACCATTTTTAATGGCCTCTGCTCCTTTTAGCAACTATATATTAGAATTTAGAATTATTCTATGCAACATAGTCATGATTGTAAAAGAAAGGAGAGGAAAAAACTTTCCAGCTAATATTTTTTTTAATGTTAACAATATTTATCAAGTAATTAAATGATACATTTCATTTGTAGCAGCGAGTCATAAATTTAAAGAAATACTGTGAAAAACAAGTATAAAGCACATTTTAAATACATACTTTAATATATAGCACAATTACTATCCACATGTTTACACAACATTTATGGTGTTTGGCTGACGTCCTTATCCAGATTGACTTGCAGTTATCTCTCTGTTCATACAACTGAGCAATTGGCGTTAAGGGCCTTGCTTAGGGGCCAAAATTGGTGGTGCTGGGAATCAAACCCAAATTTTTTGAAATAGCCAACCAATGCCTAAACCAGTGTGCTATCACTTTACTGTCTTAAATAACTTAAATATCAAATATATCAGATATGGCAACTACATTACATTACACTGGAAATTTTATTTATCCAAAATCTGTTTAATGTACAAACATTCATAAATGTGTAATTACTACAAAGTTTCTGTGCGTATCTGATATACATTGGGTCTGAAGATCTATAATCTAAAGATATCATTGTCTTTTTACTCATCAGTTCTTTTTCTCTGCTTTCATCCCCCGCCCCAGGCAGTGACTGTGATTCTGATAATGAGGTGAGAATTTTATTGCTCTCAACCTCCTGGCCTGGCACCAGCCTGTGAGAGCAAAATCTTGTTTAATACAGCTGCTTACATTGGCAAAGAGCTCCCCCTGTTGATCTCTTTAATTTATAATCTTCCAGCCTCTTCACTCTGGAGCCAATGCTGGATTAAGGCAGACTGTCTGGATACCAGACCTCAGCATCCCGACTTCACACATCACACTATGAGGCTATCAAGTGTAGGTAACCATGAAAGAGGAGGACCGACTTGCCCTTCCCTGAGCGCTCCATTTCAAAGTGAGGGATCAAGGACAGACATGCGCATGCCATGTGGTGAATGACAATAGCTGCTCCCTCCGCCTGTGGCTCCTGGAACAGAAAGAAACATGCAGGACAATAGAACTTGAGGTTTCTCGAGGTTAATGAATCCAAGATACGCAGCCTCTGAGAAGGTTGGCAAACAGGGAGGACACTATGTAATTCAGGAGGAAGTCAGGGCCCTATCTCTTACAATGGAAAAGAGAGGGGCGTAGGAGATGGCAAGAGAGCAAGTGAAAGTGTGTGAGAAAATGCAAAGGTGAGGACAATAGGTAGGAGATTCAACTGGTCTGGTGAAGACCTTCTGGCAACACACGAGACGGGTGCTATGTTAAATGATTTAACCCCTAATGGATACAAGACAGCACATGCACACACTTCACACTAGTTACTTTAAACACGGCTGTCTCATTATTTCAAATTAAGGTTCATATGAATATAACAACAAGATCAAAGTCTTCAGTGACACGTTTAAAGTTCACAGGGGTCTGCTGGAGCCTATCACAATGCACATAGGGCAAGAGGCAGGGGGTACACCCTGGACATGTCGCCAGTCCATTGCAGGGCCACATACAGACAACCACACACCCACATTCACTCCTATGGGTAATTTAGAGTCACCATTAAACCTAATGTACATGTTTTTGGACTGTGGGAAGAAACCGAAGTACCTGGAGGAAACCCATGTAAGCGCAGGGAAAACATGCATGTGCCTGGGAATCGAACCCAGGACCTTCTTGTTTCTAACCACTATGCCACCGTGTTGCCCCGAAATGAAACTGCATTTTAAAATTAAAATATATCCATATTTTATATTTATAGGTACCTCATATTTCTCATGATCGTATTAATTAAATAGACCTGTATAGAAACCTATTTTTGTTATACCCAACCCCCCGGCACAAGACCACTGAGTAGGTGCTCTTTTGAAGAAGCTGTCGTTTCCTTCTCGGGACTCTGTTATTTCAGTAGTGAAGGGGCCAAGTGGCTCTTCACAGGGAGCTGAGGTTGTCAGCTCAGCAGGGGAGGGAGGTGCACCTCACAAGGGGCACACAGTACAAAAACAAACACCGGCCCGACAGGAAAGGAGCAACAAGATCCTGCTGAGATACAGTGCACATCCATGCTCTTATGATGTCTCATAATGTGGATTTCCTCATATGGCGGAAACCTCTGTCATTTTGGGGATGCTGTAAATGATATAAACTCCCTTACATGTGTGTACCCAAACCATTTCTTTTTCATTTAAACCAATATTAACAATAAATATTTTACAGTATCAATGTAACTATTCTTGTAGAATACTTTCACATAGAGGCAGACGTTTTGTGTAGTAAACACAGATCTTAATCTAATTTTCAATTGGGGTTTAGCCATTTGTACATAAAAATACCTGTGATCCTTCATTCTGCACAATTTTTCATTATGTTAAGCATGTTGAGATTATTAGGCGGCGCGGTGGCGCAGTGGTTAGCACTGTCGCCTCACAACAAGAAGGTCCTGG
>JAOTQW010000029.1:12379922-12390115 GCA_026260075.1 Sisor rabdophorus | reverse complement strand
ACCGGAGTACCTGGAGGAAACCCACGCAAGCGCGGGGAGAACATGCAAACTCCGCTCAGAAAGACCCCGTGCCTGGGATTTGAACCCTTGTTATGAGGCAACTGTGCTAAACACTGCGCCACCGCGCTGCCCATAAAATGATTATATGTATATATAATGTAATGTAATGCGATATGCAAACTAGACATTTTCAGCTTTTCTCTAACCATGTAAATTATTGGAATACCCATGGGTTTTATTAGTTTTACAAAGAAGCGCAATGTTTTGAAAACCACGACTCGCGCAAGTAAATTGATGAAAATGTAAAAGTAATTTAACTGTTTCCATTTGCACCATTTACAATGAATTTAAACCAAAGGAAGATTCAGAGAGAGTCGTCAGCTATACATAACGCACGCTATAAATGTGCTTAAGAAATATTTTTTATTGTAATTATTTTAGATTTTTCATTTTAATATAAATTCTATTTTATTTTTTAGTTATTTATTATAGAATTTTTCCATTTTTTTAATTTTTGTACAATTTTTATGTTTTTCATTTTATGCATAATATAATTAAATTAATTCATAAAATGAAACAATAAATCAATAATATATATATATTTGTCTTACTGGGAGCTTTTGTCCAGCAATCTCAGTAGGGGAAGTATGCCGAGGAGGGGGGTGCAGGTCGCCTTGGGAGATCAGGTACTGAAGCATATTCACAAAAGCAGCACAAGAGTCTGCACAGGTGTGCACGTGAACCACGTTATTTGAACAGCGTAGCTCGAATAGTGGTTGAGTCTAAACATGATAACAAAATGACAACTCTGTAATTTAACATAAGACTAAAATAGATGCAACAATATTAATAATAAATTAGCATTCTGAGACATACCAGCTTGCCAGTATTGTTGCCCTTCCAGGTGGTTATGGCCAGCTCTAAAAGGTCAATGTCTAATACACACACATAATCTGTAAAAAACAAAAAAATAACGGTAAGTAATTCTTTTAGAAAAAAAACCCACATACAAACACATTATTACACGGTACGCATGAGTGTCGCAAATACAACACACGAGTAACCTGTACCTCGTTTTAAATCAACGATGTTGCTGTCACACTTATCGGTGAGATATAAGGCGGAGTCATCCAGAATAAACCTAGGAGGGATTTTAGAGGCATACGATTTATACCAATAAAACCTAACTGTGTATATTTACAGAGTTAAAAAGTGTCAGTACCTGAGGTGAAAGGTGGCAGTATCTACAATGATATTACTAGACAACGAAAAGGATTCAGCTGTGAACAGCACTCGTATTGGAAGATAAAGCGGTCTAAAAAGACAGTACAGGCAGAGAAAAAAAACAACAAATAATCTACTATAGCACAAACTATCAATTACAGCTTTGGTGCAAGACAATCAGCAAGCCATGAAGCAAACAGTATTTGTGCTTTAAAAAAGCTGACTGCATGCAGACTAAAGTGCTATGCAGACAATGTAAATCTTAATGGTCAATGTAACGTTTCTTCAAATACCTTGCACTGTGTTTAAATTTTTTAAATGCATATAAATATTTAAATACATTCCCCTGTGTTTAAATATATCATTTTAAAAACATATCCTAGCACCATTTTTCTTTAATATAGCACAGCTCTGGCACAAACTATTCATAGCTCTATCATAAACTATTATCACTATTACAACAGTAGGATCATTAGTGCTAGTGTTGCTTTTCCATTTCAGACTCAAATGTGGTCTTACAATGATTACAGTGGATTACATACGAAAAGAACAACTTCATAAAACTCTCACCGGTAATCAACTGCACAGGTGGCCAGGTGGGTATGTAACACTGTGATTATAGCAGGGGGTGTGTATCCTAAAATATCATCATCCATCACATCTAAAAAATCGACCAGCTGAGGGCAAAAGACACGAATCATTTAATGTATATTTAAAAACAGGTAACACAGTTGATGGGTCAATTATTTATGATTAGCAGAAGTTTATGCAACTGTATTACCAATTTCTATTTATTATATCGTGTAAGTATTTTTCTGGAATATTTCAGTAAGCGATACCTGCTCATGCCAACTGTGATTGGTCAGTGCCATATGATGTCTCAAAGTAGCACCCTGGAGTCGCAACGCAACCAAAAACTCCTAAAGGCAAGAAGGATAAACAAAAAAATAAACAAATGTAAAACTATATTTTTTAGTAACTTAAACTAACTTAAATTGAAGTTGTGTTAAAACCTTGACGTTGCGTTGGAGGTCTAGTGTGATTTTAATAGCAGTCGACAACATTTGACTCCCTGTTCCTCTACGCCCAACACTGCTAACCCCGACTTCTGTAGGATAAATAGTAGGGTCCAAATGGTTTGGGGGTGTAAACTTGGGCATTTCCAATCGCGCTGGCACAGGAGAGTCTGGGACTTCAGCTTAAAAAAAAAAAGCAATACAAAACAGACTTTTTGAATACCATTAAAATACTAATTAAAGCTGCAACTAAAATAATTGTGTGACATCCAAGTTGTGACATCCAAGTTGTGACATCCTAAATTAAACTAAAGGTTGTATAGAGCTAAAAACAAGCCTGCGTAGATTTGTAACCAAATCACAATGGTATTAAAGGCAAAGCTTGTGACACATACTCAAGAGCACAGTAAAATTTGTTTTCTTACAAAGACCATCTACTTAAGACAGTTGGAATATGAGGTGGTGGTGGTGGCTCAGAGGTTAAAGTGTTGGACTGCTAGATGAAAGATTGTGGGTTCGATTTCCATTGCCAGCAAGCTACCAGTGCTGGGCCTTTACCCACCAGTGGCTCAGCTGTAACATGCAAAGGAAAATAATGTGGTGTGTGAGGTGGTAGTTTAGTGGTTAAGATGTTGGACTTAAGGCTTTGAAGAAATTGGGTGCGATTTCCAGCACCACACGTTATCACTGTTGGGCAAAGCACTTAACCCTCAATTGCTCGTTGCCAAATCAAACTAAGCTGGTCTGGATGAGGGCATCTGCCAAATTCTGTAAAGGTAACTTGTAGTCAGAGCACAGGGTTAGCTATGATACAGCCCCTCTAGTATTTCTGGTTGTCCAAACACTGCAGCGTGTCAACTACTTGAGCCACCCCTGCTCTACTTGAGTCTTGTTAATTTTTTGTTCTATTGTGGATACATTTATCTGGAAAACCCATGTGGGACTGTAATGTTTATCTGCCCAATTACATTTGATCAAATTAAATAATTTTTCTGTTTCTTACCTTTATGATAGAGTTCAACTTTTTTGCCTTCAATAGTCAAAAAGTTTAAATTGGGATTATTTAGGTGCTGGGTGACACTAAAAATCTTTCCGCCTTCAAAGTCTAGCAGCAATTCTCCATGGCACTGTTCCACCCTCCGTCCCGCCTCATTCTAACCGGACAATATAAGTTAAAAGAAATCAAGATAAATGCTTTATAAAAACGATAGCACAGATTTCAATAGACTTACCTTACTGTCTGTCAAAACCTGCAGGCGACCCTTGTTAATCTGTAAAGTTAAACTAAGCAGATTAAGGGCATGGTTTGATTGGAGCTCTGGCTGTGCCTTTTTTTTTGGTTCACTGCCTGAATGAAACTGAGGTTCATCTTCTTCCGAGTCAGAATCTATATGTAGATCAAAGATTTTAAAGGAAAAAAAAAGATGTAACGAATTTCTTTATCAAACCATGTAATCTAATCCTCTATCAGATCTGTTACATCACTGCTTAGATCTCTATTGCTTTTTGATTAAGAAATGTTATAATCGCTATAACAAATCCCTATAACAAAAGACAAGTGGAAAAATACTCCTATTCTGAGTCATATACAATTTAAAGTCTACTTTTATGAAACCAGTTAAAATAGTAAAACATTATATATAAACATTTCATAGGCATAAATTGTTTGTCGATGAATAAAAAAAAATTATAATAAAAAAAAGCTAATAACTAATAAGATCAGTTCATCCAACAAATAAAGTATATACACTTATAGCAGAATGGCCGGGACCATGGTGTAGTGGGTTAAGGTGTCAACGCCCACAAGTTCAAGTAGTTGCACTATGGCAACCAGGGTTCAATTCCGGCTCTTTTTCGGTTGCAACTCTCTCATATCTCAATATCTCCCATATTTTCATCCCTCTGCCTAAAAAATATTTCAAAGAAAAAATTTTTTTACAAGGTCTGCTGCAAAACCAGGTGTGCACTACTGCATTATGGCTTTTGACCTACTCCTGACATTTTATTCCCCTATTTGTGTCCAGAGCACCTATTTGTGTTTAAAGCATTAAAACCATTTAAATAAAACCCAGTCGTGTGTATAATGCCTGACCAAGTCTGAAGGCAGATTTGCAAAGCTGAAACTCGTCATCCTCTGATCTGCGTTGCTGGGCTGCGGGGCTGGGAGAGATATTGGGTAGAGGTTGAGAAGGTGGGGGTTCCCACATCAGCAAATCATTATTGATCCTGAGGAGTAAGGACATAAGTAAAAAAATACAGCACGAAACATGCATTATTAATACATGATTACAATAATACATAAATAAAAAAGGGAAAACAGTAGGAAAAACTATGACTCAGTAACATAGTAGATTAAAAGAAAACAATAGGCCTTTATCCACAAACCCCTTAACCCATGCACAAAAATATCTATTAAAATGCTATTGGATACACTGAATGCAACACGAACATGGTTCCATTGTCTAATATATGGAAAACACAGACAAACGCTTATCTGACACGGATACATCTAAACTGTGTCAGCCAACGTAAGCTTTCACTTTTTAAATGTTTTTGTGGGGCCCTGCGATAGACTAGCGACCTGCTCAGGGTGTACCTTTCTCCCTATGTGCGCTGGGTTAGATTCGAGCTAGGGAATATCTAAGTATAGAAGATAAATACATAAATGAAGATATATATATATATGTGTGTGTGTGTGTGTGTGTGTGTTTTATATATTGTTTAAATAGCAAATATAATTTTTTTTATTTTATTGTTTACATGTAAATCTGTGGGGAAGAGGTAGCTCAGTGGTTAAAGTGTTTGACTGCTAACCCTGGAAGAATGTGGGTTAAATTCCCAGCACCACCAATTTACCACTGCTGGGTACTCCACTTGCTGATTATGGCCCTTATCCCCAATCGCATAAAAGATGTAATTGTTCTGAATAAAGGAATCTGCTAAATATCATACAATAAAAACATTAATTGTTGTGAGCAAAGCTTATTTTATACCCAAGATTTTAAGATTTATATGAAAGTTGCTGAAAATGTTAAGCAATTATTACAACAGTCATTCATATATAGTGCTGGGAGTCAAACACTGATGTTTCAATCAGCAACCCACTGAGCTACCACTTCCTTACTTAAACAAAGAGCAAGAGCTCATGCCTGTTGTAGATGCTTTGAAAGGCTTCTTTGCTGGGTAAGAGTATAAAGGCCACAGGTAGAACAATATCCACCACACACTGACTTTGAGCCACACACTGAGCCTGGAATTCCATCATTTCCTCGGGATCTGCAGGGATTACCATCTAAGTAAGAAAAAGAAAAATGAAAGAAAAAGAACTATGTAAAAACTGAGGAGAGGCTGGAAACACATAACTGGCAGAATTATGTCACAAGAATATGTATAATAAAAATGTAACAGGAAGAGGCTTGAGACTTCACTTCTAGATTGCAAATTTCGAGGCTCAAAATCTCATTACGCACCTCTTCTGTCTCAAACATGGTGCGGTTAGAGGAGAACGGTGAGCTGTTCTTCTCTCTTAGCTCACAGGGATTTTCCATAGACATAAAGCCAAGACCCAAATCCCTGTTCAAACACACACTTGCACCCCCTTTACCATCGGAGTCTGCTGCTCCACTTACATGCACTGTAATTCTATAGGAAAATAAACAAAAGCAAAATAAAAAAAAATCCAGGAAGAATCAGTTAACCAAAAAATGATGCCGTCAGTTTGATGTTTCTGAAAAGACTACAGTAAATAATCAGCGCCCAGACTTACTTGGGTGTGCTGTCTAGATTCTGTGTGTTCCAGTCCTTTTGTACACGGATACATGGAAAAGAGCCTCCCTCCCAACTCTCATACACTCCTTTAAAAATAGGATAAAACCCACAACATCTTAAACAACTGACACTTTTTTAGAGGTTAAGAAACTGGTAAAAAGCAACAAATATAATAGAAAAATAATAAGGTTCCGCTACCATGCATATCACTGAAGCTAGCCTCCAGCAGTTTCATTAGTTTAGCTGTGGAGGTGGATGGCATCTGCTGCTGAAGGTCTGATCCATGTTGAGACTTCACTTCTAGATTGCAGATTTCTAGGCTCAGAATCTCATTACGCACTGCTCGGTCACTAACGGGCCTTCGCTCATTTAGAGGTCGAAGGTCAGGGATGGGAAAGCGGAGCTTTAGCACAGCGAAAGGAGAGAGGAAAACAAGAGAGGAGCGCAGCTCTAACAGTGGAGTCTATGGAGAGACAGAGGGAAGTTAAAGGTATACAACACGGCGAGATCAGTTCAAAACAAAGATCGTAAAGCATTTGTTATAGCAGCACCTGGGTGTTTGCTGGCTGTGTGGGCTGACTAGGACAATGACTCAGAGCCTGTATGATTCTGTCCAGTCTGCCTACTATGTCCAAATCTACTTCAGTGGTGAGCTCGCCCAGCTCTATATGTAAGGAGCTCTCTCTGCGCACTATCCGCTGCTTCGAGCCACTCTGCAGACCGGCACACACACAATAATGACTTAAGACTTGGACCAGTGACACAGACTATACACATTGGCTCTGCTGAAAATCACATACCCTTATACTAAAATGAGTATATGAGGCGACTAGTAAGAACAAATTCTTGAAATGCAAAAGAAAAACAGTAGCACTTGATTCATGAACACAATTAGTTAATAAACTTTGTGTTCTATAGTTAGAACATTTGTGACCTATAGTTAATGCTCCCATGAGGTTTAATAGAAAAATAAGATTAATTCAGTCATGACCACTACGGACTATTATAATGTATTTTCTTTTTTTTTTTTACAGATAATATTGAACAAAATCTGAAAACCCTAAATAGATTTAATAATATCATTTATAATAGTATGCCATGGTGGCTTAGTGGTTAGCAGTGGACAATTTACTACCATTTGAGCCTAAGATGATTAAAGAAATATTTGTCGTTTAATATCATTAACCAACTTTCAATTCTTGCTGCATTCTCATGTCACATAACTATTTGCCAGGATGGGTTTATACTAACTGTAATTATATTTGTTTAACGATTGAGATACATACTTACTTAAATGTAGTCCATAATTAAGTACTATGCGATTTCAGACAGAGCCTTACAGTATCACCTTCAAGGTGTTTTAAGATTCATCTGAACATGTATGAATAAATTCATATAAAGCACCTTGCGCTGCTGTTTTTCTGTCAGAGAATAATGAATTTGGGCACAAGGCCTGGCCGTCGCTCCCACGGTAAAGTGACCAGCATTTTTGAACTGCAACAGCTGAAAAAACACAAAATGGTTAGTACCTTTTCAGAAGCGTACAAAATAAACTGCAGGTATGATCTGAGTAATAATGTGGTCTAAATGTAGTATTAAGTATTTATATATGCTCCTAAGACCTTAATTTCTGCTGTATTATACAGACAACATCCTGGGCTTTGTAGTTATGTGTCAATTGCCTGGGATGCATGGTCTAGTTCTTACCCTGCCTCCATATTTAACACATTAGGAATTCACTCAATAAAAAAAAAAACCTGTGAAGACTTTTTAGATGTTTGCTTAAATTACATTTATACACACATATATATATATATAATGTATAACAACACATACAGTTGGAAGAGCTAATATAATAACTGAGAGTTTATACTTCTCGTGACTGATTTAAATCATAATTTGTTTAAACATGAATTAAGTGAAAGCTCATGTCAGGTTATGATAACTATGAGAAATACCTCAGTGTACTGGGGCTTGCCGGGCTCCCAAAGACACTCCAGCAGTTCCAGCCTGCTGAAGGAGAGGTCAGAAGTTATGGAGCGGGCACTCTGCCCGGCGCTACGCATCTCGCATGCTATCTGCACCGCTGCGCCAGTTAGCCTGAAAACAAAAATGATGCATAAAGAAGTTCAGTGCTGATAAATTGCGGAGTCAAAAAAATAATGCCTACCCTGTTACTTATGTACAAGGAAGAGATATTAATGTGTTAAAATAACAAAACCGTGTACCTGAGATGCGAATGAGGACATGCTTTAGCAAAGCTACCCCTCAGGTTGTCAAAGTCTCTCTCGCTGAATATACTGTCTTTAAAAAAAGAAAGCTCATGGAAGAACACTTGTGACACTATAGCTATTGATGACTGCTCTTCGGATGGCTCCCTCTCCAGAAGTGTCAGAGTCATTCCACCCAAAGAGAGCCGAAGTAAGCAATCAGGCTTTGTGGATTCTGACTGGCCAGTGTGTGTTGAACGCCCTATCCCACAGAACAGTAAAGAGAGAGAAAATATATGAATTTCTTATCAATTTTATGTACGTTTTGAAGGTAATGAAGGTAACATACTTGACAGTCTGCTACATTGAGGCAAGCTAGATAAAGTTCCTGGTACAGGATAACGCCTGGGACAGTTAAGCATAACCTGACAAAACAATTTCAGAAACATATTAGTTAATAATATGAATTTGTCTTAACATCTCTTTTACTGTAAAGATTCTGTAATACACTTTTGGATTTTATTGGACACTTTTACAACTTATAGTAACTCTTATGTACAGAATATCACATAAGATAATTACATAAATAAACAAATAGAAAATATCAAAAGTCGATTAAAGGCATTTATCAAAATGTGTGAAAAAAAAATATATAAAATAATAATAAAAATGTGCTAAGTTTGCATATTCTTGTTGCACTTGCAGGGGGTTTACACCAGTTTCCTCTCACAGTCCAAAAACATGTACATTAGGTTGATTAGTGTTTCCAAATTGCCCATAGGAGTGAATGAGAGTGTGAGTGTGTGGTTTCTCGTTTATGGGTGGCTTGCGATAGACTTGCGACCTACCCAGGGTGTACACCTGCCTCTCGCCCCATGCTGGGGTAGATGCCAAAAGACCCCCGTGACCCCAAGTTAAGGAATAAACGGGTTTGGAAGATCAATGAATGAATGATAAAAAGACTAAACTAGCTTACTGTTAGTGATTATACTCCATATTCTATTATTATGCTAAAAAAGTTAAATGTAGTTTCTTTTTTCCAAAATAAAACAAAAATGAAATCAAACCTTAAAAATAAAATCGATCATAACCAGGAATGCTGACTAATTTTCTTTTTCAAATCAAGAGACTAAACACAATAAGATATATTAGAAAGATTGTTTGAACAGAATAAAGCCCATGTAGTTATACATGTTTAACCTCCCTAACTAGCGTACCGCATATAAATACAATATATAAACTACAATTAACCACTAGCTTGAGAATATGTAAATCCAAAATATTTGTTTCCTGTACTGGTTTAGGAAATAAAACATCTACTGAAATATATTCAAAATATTGGTCATAAAGAAGCATGTGTTTAATATTTATGCACAGACCTGTGGAGACAGGGGGTGTGTTGGAGCAAGGCTGCTTTGGCTGTGTATTGAGGACTCCATGTCACTGTCTGATAGCTCACTTCCCGAACGTATAGATGTTACACTGCTAGACATACCACCAGGCCCCATAGAGTAAAACATCTCTGGAGGAAGACAAAAAAACTGGGTAATTTTAAATCTATTAATGGTCAGAAAACAAGTAAGTGTATAATATAAAGAGTTACCTCCATTCTCCAGGCTGTAGATATAAGGCTCTGCGTTTAGCTCCAGTTCTGTATCCACACTGAGCTGCTTACTGAGGTCCTCCTCTATTAACCGAAGATCATCAGAAACCAGTGGCCTACTTGGAGCACCACCACGGCAATTACTGCTACCCTCTAACAAAGAAAAGACTAAATGAGTGAATATGTTTAAAGTCAGAACAAAAAGGCAATTATAGCGAAGACTGGCATTGAAAAATAATCAGAGATCATGAATTTTCCTTCTAATTTATTCATTCATTCATTCATCTTCTATACCCGCTAATTTCCGAACTCGGGTAACGGGGGTCTGCTGGAGCCTATCCCAGCGCACATAGGGCGAGAGGCAGAGGGTAC
>JAOTQW010000029.1:12282123-12309280 GCA_026260075.1 Sisor rabdophorus | reverse complement strand
CGAATCCGGGGTCACGGGGGTCTGCTGGAGCCTATCCCAGTGCACATAGGGTGAGGGGGTACACTCTGACAGGTTTCACAACCACACACTCACACATTTACTCCTATGACCAATTTAGAGTTACCAATCAACCTAATAAACATGTTTTTGGACTGTGGAAGGAAACCGGAGTACCCAGAGAAAACCCGCGCAGAAAGACCCCAAGCCCGGGATTCGAACCCAGGACCTTCTTGTTGTGGGGCGATTTGTGGATAAATCTGAAAAATAAAATGTTAAATAAAATTTTTTCCATGTATGGAAACTTAGGACACCCTCAATAATTAAACTAATTAGTAGACAAGGCATAAAGGCATATCAAAAAACATTCTAGATTTTTATCTTATTATGCTTTTTAAATGAAAGATCAAACTCATGAAAGCTTTACGCTGTTGGTTGTAAATTATACATTAATTTCTATTATATTGCCTGTATGTTTTTACCACAATGGTTTGGTAGGTAGTGTGCTGATAAAATATATATGTGTTAACATATTTGGGCATTAAATGTATGATTTATACTGTGTATGCATTACAAAAGATTAAATAATTCAGTAAGGTAGAACATACTGTCAGTGTGCATCTTTACCTAGCAAAGTTAACACAAATACACGTAAATGCAGAAAAATAAACCAGCTGTTGTATAGGCAAAACAGAGTAATTGCCCTATATTAATTGTAACATTTAAGATTTGAAGAAATTTTACTGCTTCACTTTTTCTACTACTCAGGTCATCTCCTCCATTATATAATTAATGAAAAAGACCACACCTACATACCTACTATATTTATAACTTAGGCTTGAACCGTTTACTCATGCCCTCATGGTTGTAAATCCTTGAACCACAAATTTTAATAATTGATACAAATTCTAATAACAGAGTGGCTTGAAGCAGATATGAGCATATGTATCTTATAAAGGAAAACCTTCATAAAAACTTTATGAAGACTTTATTTGAAAGTAATAATATATATTTTCCTCCCTTTTTCAATAGGTTAAGTACAAATATTATTTAACCCAAAGGCACTAAATACTATTTTATATACACAAAAATGGTTAAAATATATTTTATGGGTAGTGGACCCCAGATTATGGGGCTTCACAGTGAATACTTAATCCCAACTGTGGGCTAAATGTCGGCTGCCCACACTGTGTACATGCTAATTTTTTGCTAGAAAAGAGTGCCAGTAAAAATAACTTTGTGCAATTATTATAAAGCATTACATACACAATAAAAACCGACATTTAAAATTAATTTACAAGAAAAGGAATTAAATCAATTGCTCATTTAAAGAAAAACACCCACTCTAAAGAATTGAACAGATGAACACCATTTGCAAACACTAATTAACAAACACAGCTTCTCGGCTAAGCCACATGTACAAACAAGCTTACAAGACTTTGAAATGAATGCCTTGCTTGCCAAAGAGCACAAATTAACATTTTTTGATAGAAATAAGACAATTGCTAAACTAAAACTCAAAGTTTTATAGCCAAAAGAAAAATAAACAATAAAAGTTTATTTTGAAATAATAAAAGTTATTTTTATGAATAAAAGTTTTCAACCTCTGCTGTTCGGACTTTTTGAATAAAGTGCTCATGTGTGCTGAGATTTTATTATATTTATTTTGTATATTTTTAGACCTATTTTATTGATTTTTTTCCCCAGATTGTCTTAATAAAGAAGAGCTGTATTAAAACAATGCTTAACATATTTTCTGAAATGTAATAATTAAGACATTAAAATGTCTTTTTTATTTATCTGTACATCTCTGTATATTAACCTGTAAGTTTTATAATGATACAGCTGATTATCATAATGATGTAGTGACCTTAACATTTGTGTTCTGATATTCTATCTTTGGGTCAATATGCGTTAAATCACATCTCAAGTCAAATGTAATTTTTTAACTTAGATTTTTCATGTTTTGCTGCCAAATTGCTGCAAATTTAAGAAGTGAAAGGCTAAAAGCTGAAGAAAGCGAGGAAAAGGAGGAAACCACGAAAGGGAGAAGCCCACACATCTACGGTAATGCCAGTATTACCAGTGTTGTCATACGTCCATTACTAAGAGGGAAAATTTCTTAATTGTCACAACCTAAACACCCATTCAAAACATGAATGGCTTTTTCTTTGTTGATCACAGATTCTTAAAATCATATAAACAAAAAAATATATATATATAAACATAAGGTTTTTGTATCGTATTATTATCATATTAAAGCAATGTTTACAATAAACATTTCTGTGTGAAGTTTTCTCCGTGTACTAAAAACATGTACCGTAGATTGATTGGTGATTCTAATTTGCCCATAGGAGTGAGTGGCCCTGCGATGGACTGGCGACCTGTCCAGGGTGTACCCCTGCCTTTCGCCCTGTGTGCGCTGGAATAGGCTCCAGCAGACCCCGTGAACTCAAACTCGTAACGACAAACAGGTAAAGAAGATGAATAAAGGAATGAACACAAAAAAGCTCCAATAACCTAGTCAGATTTGAATTTTTGCTTTTGCTAAAATTTAATATCCAAAGATGTTATGAAATAAAACACTTCTACACAATATTTTATGCAAAAAAAGTTTGTAAACATTTCCGATTGTTTTTTTCTTGGGAGAGTCTACATTTTATAATGTATTATAATTTTATAATGTAGACTCTCCCAAGAAAAAAGTCTACATTTTATAATGTAATATAATTATATGTTCAAATAAAATTATTACATAAGCTGGGAAAAACATTTAAAAGAATAATTCATTAATTAAACTATTCATCATATTTATCATTTAAGCTTTAAATCTATAGATATGCTTCAAGGTAATGGCCATCCATTAATAATTTAGTCCCTTCTTAAAGCTCTCTCCAAAGGCTTATTAAAACTAAGCTTCGCTTGACTAAATGCTTTATCTCTCCACTTTGTCTAGAATGTTATTTTGGTCTGTTTCCATTTTTCATACAAAATGAAAGTCTTTAAATCATTAAAATCTGCTTGACAGATACATTACAAAAAAAACCAATTGAGCAGCAAATTTAATTCAATTTTATTCTTTTATTATTGATACAGTAGAAGAAATGCAAAATGATTTCACAATTGTCCCTTCATTAGTCAGACAATTCTCACTGTTCAGAGCTATTGGATTTATATCTGGACTCTGAATGCAAGCTATCCGCATACACAGGTTAATTTAGTACATTTATGCTACAATTATAACCCCCCCAACAAAAAAACAGTAGCTACAAACCATTTGAGGTTCTCATTCAGGTAGTTTAATATGGCTGATAAACATCTCTGTCTATGTAACACTTGGTGCCGTGCTTAAGCAAATTCTTCAAAATATTAACACATAATACCACAAATGCAATAGTGCATCGGCATTAGAAAATTCCTACATGTTGCTTTTTTTTTTTATATGCTACTTGTTAGTTTGTTAGTTAGTTTGCAATGTTTAACAAAACTGTGCAACATACCATTTGGTTAGAAATGTGCATGTATGAGGCCTGGAATCTTTCTTTTAAATGTAATGATTTTAGTTAAACCATGTAATGTTTTAAAAAATAATCCCTCAAAAGTGCAACTAAATAAAATTCTCTGAAAATAATTTTCCAAAACTGACAGCTTGCATGGATCTGGAGCTTTGTAATATAAAAAGTGAAATTATGAAGGCTACCTATGAAACTCAGAGTTTCACTTGAATTTGAAGATACCACATTTTATGACACACGTTGGAAAATACTTATGAAATGCTGAAATTTGGGCTTCTTACAAAAAGGATTATTTAAAAATGATTACCAATACCTGGTCAAAATTTTCCTCCAATTTTCACAAGGCAAATTATGATCCAGGATGTGATTGCATAAGTACCTAATTTCATCTTTATCCAGAATACATTCTTGTAAATAATTCCAGAATTAGAGTAAGGCTTAGGCTATTTTTTGGGAAGCCCCATTATTAAAACAGAAATAAACAATGTTTAATACAAAAACTTTAACAACAGATCTGAATAAGTGACGCTTGCATAGTAATAAATTAAGTAAAATAGTGAAGTTTACCTAGCGCTGAAAAAGACAGTCACAATGACGACACACCTTGTGCTGCATTATCTTTGGATTAAACTAATCACTACTGTTAATACTAAGCTTGAAGAAGGAACGTTACCTGTCATACTTATATACTAATATAAAATTTAACACTTCCAATTTCATCCTGCTTTTAAATACAAAAAAAGACAAACTTTGAGTAGCAAGTTGATAAATTACTGGACACATTCGAAATGTTAGTGAGTGTTTTATACATCATCTCTAGCATCTATTATGTACATATGTTCAGGATTTTGGAGAGGAAAGATGTTGTGTCAGTTTTCTTCACTCACTGAAGTACCATGCCTAAATTAGTAAAGAGCAGGACAAAAAAAAAAACACTGGACACTGCAACACTGTCTATATCTTTTAGGTTTCACTAGTTATTAGAACAAGAGGTAGGACTGTACATACAACAAAACAAAAATGCAGTTTTAGATTATTATCCACGGTGCGTACACTTAGTCTGTAAAAATAAATAAATACTTGAATATATACTTAAAGAAATAAGATATTGTTAGAAAATAGCTACTGTATGCATCAATAAAACCCTATCCATTTTTATAAGGAGACTTGGCAAGACCCAAATTTTTTTTTTTTTTTTTTTTAAAGAGGACAAAAGGTTCTACATTTTGGTAGACGTATTTGCCTGTTAATGAGTTTGACTGAGATTTTGTATGTTTGTGTGTGTGTACACGGCACTTACTTTTATTTCATGTGTGCCAGCACACATTCAAGTCAAGTATTTTTATCCAAAGGAACAGATTAGCATTTGCTTTTCAAGTTCTCTGATGTATTTTAATCAAATGTTCCCTTTTTTAAAAGTTTAGTGGTAAAGGTCTATTGTCTGCCTCTGGAGTGTGTGTCCTGAAGAGCTGTGTCAAACAGAAGACGGTAGAAATAAGAACTGTACATTGTTTAGCTAACAACCTGACGCCCTCCCCCTCTCGAGCTGCTTCCACAGCCATCACAAACTCCTTGTACAGACACACAATTTCCTGAAGCTTTCTCAAAGCCTCAGTGCCATCAATATCACCATGGCAACTTCCACAGTCTGGACAAGAAACATGAAGGCAGGCTGCTGCTAGATGTACCAAAGCTCCAAAGCTATTCCCCAATGAAAGAAGAGCATCGTCTGGTGCCCAACCAACTCGTGTGGCTCTCTGGCATCCTGAGGCCAGCCTCCGTGCCTCAGCCTGCACTAAACAGCGCTCTGTTTCAGAAAACAAATTGCCATTCATACCACTAGCCTTTTCACATGGCCCCTTTTGGCCTGGAGCATTTATTGCTGTCTCCCCATTTTTAAGCACCAGCAAAAGTTCATCGATATCTTTGTGCAGGGATGAATAACCCCCTTTAAGCCCAGTTCCTTTTAAACCAGTTACATACCGTCTTTCTTGAAGATCCCGTAGTGGATTGTCTGATGGGTTGTAACCCAAAGGTCTAGGTCGTGGTGGGGTAAAAAGAGGACTAAGCTCAGAAGATGTAGAAAGGGGATGAGGTGAATCTCTTAACAAAGACAGGATATTGGACGTAGGGGCAGAGGACGGTGCAGTGGAAATCTGGGGTGGCCTGTTAACTCGTTTTTGGCGTGAGAACTCGTACACTGTAAGATCATCATCGAAACCACACACATCCTCAGAATCCCCAATAAAGCAATTGGCATAAACAGTATGGCAACCACAGGCATCGCGGGCTGGTGTGCAAGTGCTAGATGGAGGAGACGGCCTTTCCAAATTATCCTTAGTACCAGGATGTTTTTGAGATTTTGGCTGTTCAGATCTGCATGTTCCAAATCTTGAGAAAGGCTCACTGGAATCTTGTAAGCCATGCTCTTGATCTTGATGACCAGAAAATGTATTCACACTTTTGTCTTTCACATGCAAAGCTATATCTTGTGGTCCATCCTTAAGCTTTACAACAACCACCTCAGCATCTTTCTCCTTCCAATCATTTAAAGCAGGTACGGACATAAATTTTGGAGATTTCTTTTGAGACTCCTCAGAATCATCTGCAACTTTAGAGATTTTAGTTTCTATGATTTTGTCATTCCTCAGTGCCACTGTCCCTAAAATTTCCTGGGATCGAGTGAGATACCAGGGCATGTCCTGGATCTTTCCACGTAATGCTGAAGCAGACAGACGCCCAGAGGAACTTCTGCTACTGAAACCTCTTCCAGTCCCAAATTGTTCTTGGGGTTCCATGCTTATAGAGCCTTTCATAGTCCCAGAAGATGGTGGCGAGGCTGACAAAGATGAAGCACTGGACACTGTGACTGCAGTATTTGCATTTCTTAGTTGGCATTTAAGATTCTCGTGACTCTGAGAGACCCCTTTACTCAGAGCAAGGCCTGGAGTATCCCCATTTGGCTGGGTCCAGCTATACAAAGAAATCCCATTTGGTTTCTTATTTTCAGTGTTTAGACCAGATGAAGATTGCAAAACTGTAGACATTGTTTTGTCAGGTTCTGGGTAGTTTGCACAAAGATCTTCCATAGGCTGCAAAGGAGGCTGTGGTTGGTGTTCAGTTTTATCTTCGGATTGGTGTTCTGTTTTCTCTTCTCCAACCATTTCTTTTTGTTTGTAGTCTACAGGTTTTAAAATATTTTGCGTATCATTGTTTAGTATTTCAGAATCCATTGTGGTAGGTTTTTGGGTTTTAACATGCCGTACTGCAGTAATTAAGGGGGAAGACAATGGCGGCCCAGCTGTAGTAACGGGCTTAAACTCCATAGTGTCTGGTTCCATCTCCACAAGTTCAGAGGGCATATGAGCATTACGGCCAGAAATATCTCCATTAGACTGCAGGTGCTTTTTTTCTAAGATATGATTTTTTGAGATAGTCTTATGTTCAACCTTTTTTGGTTGAGGAAGCGAAATAACTGACTTCTGGTGACCCTCCAGCTCTGAATTTTCAAGAATACTTTTTGCCGGTATAACATCTTTAAGGATGGACGTGTCCTCCTTTTGGTTGTTTTCATTGATAGGTGAAGCACTGTTATAGTCTGGCTTATCTAACGGATTCTTGAATGCTGCTGGTTTAACTACAATGGTCTTTTTATTAATCTGTTTCATAGTTATTCCATTAATCCCATTTTCTTTATTTTCTGGAAATAAAGAAAAAATAAAAATGAATGCTAGAAAAGGATATATTGAAAAATACATGCATAGAGAGTAAACAAATAATATATAGAGTATACTAATGTTTAGAAAAAGCTCACTGACCTGCAGGTTGTTCCAATATTGGTGGAGTGAGATGATCCTGTGCATCAAAAAACTCATCTTCTGATTCTGATCCACTATTTCTTGCTTCCTTTAAAAGCATAGAAACTCTGGATACTGTTTTCAGTGGCGGAGGTGGAGGTTGTACTTTTGGTCTGGACAAAGGCCCTTTGGATTTGACTCCCTCTTTCTCGTTCAGGTTAGAATTTCTCAAATCATTCTTACATGCTGGATGGCTACGGATCTTTGCCAAAAGTGCTTGAACATTAAAGCCTGCTACAGTAGATTTTATGCTATTACTACTACCTGAAGCCAAAACAGCATCAATGTCTGCAGGGCTGTAATTCTTGTTTTCATCTTTATCAATCTCTTCTAAATCACTCAGAGCATCGTCACTTGCTTCAGGTGGGCTTGGAAGTGAGTCAGATAATTGGGAGAGGTCACTGTATCGTAAGCCACTGTGCTTATCGTAGAGCAAGCCAGAGGGGAGAATTAAGTTTTCTTCCCGATTTGGCTTTTCAGGAATCTCTAGCAGGTACGGATAGTGGACATCTAGATTAGAGGACCCAGTAGCCTGGTCTGATTTGGGTGTCTCCTCCTGAAAACTGTCCAACTGAGTAGACCATGTACTGGATATCTTACTAATTTCTTCAAAATTGTTAAAGGAGTTACTGGACAAACTAGAAAAGCTGCTGTTGACTCTTGGGTCTGTGTACCATCCTGTTTCCAAAAGTGCATCTACCCTTGCTGCATAGTCCTCGTCTTCAATAGAACCACTTGTACTTGTTCCTTCTAGAGAAATTTCACCTACTACCTTCTCCTCGTCATCGGTCTGGGTCACAATCACCCTTACTTTGTTTACTTTGGCTTCCTCTTTCTTTTCATCTTTTTCATCCTCCCTGTCTTCATTTGTATGAGTTGAGAGAGTGTCTTCAGAGACTGGAGTGTCTAGCAGGTTGTCCATGGAATAGTCCTCATCTGAGCTGTCGTCAGAGTCACTGCCACAGCGGAATCCAAAGCCTAAACAAAATGTATTAATTCAAATCAGTATAGCATTAAACATTAAATTCCTAAATCATAGAACATTAATGTAATTTTCTTAATATTATTTATTTTTTACCTTCTTCTAATGGTATCCGACGTATTTTGGGGCGAGGGCCCCAACGGAACACATTCATATTAGGATCCACTAACAATTTGCAGTAGCCTGCCAGTAGACATGCCAAGTCCTTAGCGGCTACAGAATCCATTAGCAAGGCCAGAGGCTGTACACAGACAGTAAAAAGCAGACAAACTAATAAACACAGTCCAAAAACATTTACGTAAGGCTGATTGGTCATTCTAAATTGCCTATAGGAGTGAGTGAGTGTGTGTCCCTGTAATGGACTGGTGACCTTTCCAGGGTGTACCCCTCCTGTTCTTCACTTTTTTAGATAAGCTCCAGCAGACCCCCGTGACCCAGAATGAGGAATTAAGCGGTTGTTTATCTGGATGTATTCTGTCTTTCATTGTTAATAAACCACCGTTAAAATTAATTTTAAAAATAATTTTTTGTTAGTCGGCAAACATAAGAAATTAGTAAATTAGTGGGGGATTAAAAAATTATTCCCCCTTAAAGAATTTTGAGTAAAAATAACCTGGCATTTAAAATTTTTTAAAGATGTTTTGCCTTTTATTTATAAGAGAGACAGAGATGAAATGAAGCAGATGGAAAAGGTGGGACCGAAAAAGAATCGAACCCGGGTTGCCAGAACGCAACTGCTCATGTGGGTGCTCATGTTAACCCACTACACCAACTTGATATTTTTGTTAAGGTCATGTAAGAAAACTTAGTTATACCTACCTGGATATCGTGTAGATAGATCTTCAGCATGCTGACCCTGTCAGACTCTGAAAGCACTTCCACACGGCTGATATAATGGAAGTCTATAATAGTCGAGATCATGTTCAGCTTGTGGTTTAGTATCTGACTGACACCAAAACGTGCTCCCACCAGTAAACTCACCAACGACTCCCGGTCCTGCAGCTGAAAAACACATACATTAACACCTATTTTTATCCTTTACATACTGAATGCTTGCTAAGTAAAACAGATCTACAGTACTACTGCTATACATAGTGACAATAGAATGGGATTTTATTAAAATTTTTGAGAGCTGACAGCTTTAAGGATATTTCTCACCTAGATGTGAAAAAAAATAAAAATAAAAAATCAATAATGCAAATATAAAGCAGTCTGTTGAAGCAAATACCAGTAGGAGGGAAAATACTAAATGCATGTGCTCTGTGACAAAAAGCATACATTTCTTATAGCATGATATTTATATACATCAGTACAATTTGTCAAATTATATTATATTGTTATACATTATTATTACAGTAATAAATACAGATTTAAACATACATTTTATTGATTTTTATTTAGAAAGAAAGTTACCAAATTCTCTTACCAGCATAGTAGCATTGTAACTTCTCCCACTATATGAAATCAATTCTCCCATCTGAGTTAAATATGCTAACCTCGCTTGAGGCACAGAGATTACCTTAGAGAAAGAGAAAAGAATTTACATACACAGCTACACAATGTCTACTGTCTTTTTTATTACTTAATTCTAACACTGCATTGTGTTAAATCACAAATCTGTAAACATATAAATGGTTGTAAAACATAACGATTTAAACCAGCGAAAAAAATCAGCTGTTTTGTTTTACACTATTTATTCAGTGGATGTTTTTCTAATTATTTAATCCCCTTGAATTTAGCATGTTCACCCAATAACAAAAAAAAATCTGTCCATAATTTTAATACTGGGTTTACTCTAACAGTGGGAGACAACATAACAGAAAAAAAACACATTTTAGGGTATACATTGCTTTGTATTTTATTTATTTATCAGTAAAATAAGGTATTAAACCCTTTTTCCTACTTCTCTTTACAGATCCCCCCCTTCATTGGAATCACTGAAATATGTGATAATTATACATTAGTCACTAATTTAAAGTAGATATAAAAATCATCAAAGTTGTCCTAACCAAGGTTGTCCTGTTTGGTTATAGGACCAAAAAACAATATTTTTAGAAATATTTATTTTCTAAACACTAATTTACAGAAAACTTACTTTTTGACGTGGTTCCAGCAGTGACTGAATTTTCTTCATGTGGCCTGTAAGAGCTTTCCGCAGATCTTTTTCTCTCATGTTCCTCAGTAACGTGGGTGAAATAAAACTTTCCAATCCAAACTCCTTACTATGACAGACAATAAAAGCTATTTAACAAATGTTGGGAAGCAGATATGATGCATAGATTGTTTAGCAACCAGACCCAGAGTAGCTGCTATTGGTTTACCACCAGAAATGTAACAATTAATTGATAACCGATTGCTATTTTTTAAATTGTTTAAATCATTGCCTATTCTTATATAATGGTAGTATGTACTAACACGCTTTGCTTAAATAACAAACTAAATAAAGAACACTAATTAATAAATTAAACAAATAACTAAAACATCTTGTCTGTTTGGTGGACAGCATATATTCTTCTAGGTTAACAGTTGTCGAATGTGTTAAAGGGCAGAAAAATAGTTGCTATTAGCTAAGGATTTAAGCAGTTAAGCTAGTAAGTGACAGTTACAATGCATTTGTGATACATTTATGAAGCGTGTCTCTAACCTAATGCTTGGCAAGTTTTAAGGTTACAGGTATAATTGTTTACAGATATAGCTGTTGGTAAATGTATTATGAGCTATCTATTCAGGTTGAGTAAAGAGTGAAAGTGAAGAGACTTGCGTAATATTTTTGATGGACGCTCTGGAAGTTTGTCCACAGCTGGCCAACCTTTCATGCATATGCAGTGCTGCTAGCCTCAAGGCAGTGTTACATTTCATTTCTACCGCAAACCGCTCCTGCAGCACATCCCCAACGCTCTACACACATACACACACACACAAACACACACACACACACACACACACACACACACACACACGTAAAACATTGCACAAAAAATGTGTGCAAGGATATGTTTTATATCTTTCACAGTATGACAGATCAATGATTAATTGATTATCGGTAATTAATCATTAAGTAGCTAATAGGCCATATGTAATTTAACTGAGCAAACGTTGTTTATAATATTCTAGACCTGTGGAAAGTAAATCAAGTTAAGATCCGTTACAATGTCAGTAATTTCTACAACTTTGCTGGCCTCAGAACAGGTGTTTTTCTGCTGCTGGCCTGACTTCCACTAGGCCACATTTGTGTTCATGTTGCTATGGTTCTATTCGTTTAGGAACTAGGGCATGTTCAAGCTTACTTTTGTATATCTTACTTTTCATCTGTAATGTCAGATGAAAAGTAAGTTATAGAAAAGCAAGCATGGCAAGCGATCAGTGAGGATTTACTTGTGGAAAGTGAAAAAAGGATGAGTAGGGAGCCTTAAAAAGAATGGAAGATGGAGATCTATGTGTGAGAGTGTGTTAAAGTGTCCTCATCTAGTTTTGCCAACCAATTCCTCATCAGTTCTCTTTAAACACACATATTATAAATGTACACATGTACATTGCCTTGTTTTGGCAACTAATGGCTGTCAAAATATGATTTGCTATTGAATTAAAGATTCCATTGTAAGAAAATGTTTTCCTGCCACCAGAAATAATACAAAAAAGTTACAATAACTGAACCTTTATTTTCCTAATGTTTGTATAAGTCATCACTTTCATTTTCCTAATGTTTGAATAATTTTCTTTATTGCCTATCTCTCCATGACATTAGTCTATACTAACTAGCTTTACTAAGAGAAAACAAATAGAAGAGTTACACATTAACTTGCACAAAAAGACACATTTTAAAATCATTTTAAACTTTATTTATTGAAGAAAATGCAGATAAATACCTGGTGAAAAAGGTACTCAAAGGCGACTGAATCATCGTGCAGCAGGTCCACAGGATCTCGGGGGATAAAACAGACTCTGAACAGACATCTGTAATCATGTGAGTCCTTCTTCTGCACCACCTTAGATATCAACGTGTATTTAAAAAAAAAATGTTTATTCATTTAACTAGTTGGATAACATAGGGACAAAAAAGGAAGCTAAAGAACGTGTAAAAATAAATCAAAGATAGTTAATAGTAACCTTCTGTATGAGCTCATCTTCATGCAGTAACAGGAGTTTAGTGATGCTGTATTGCTGTTCCAGCACTAGGGAGAAATACTCTATGGACCGAATTGACAGCTTGTCCTTTAAAGTCAGTACAATGTCCTACAAACACACACACACACACACAATCAACATACATCGACAGGTCTTTTTAATAGATCAGTTTGCATAAAAATATAAATAAATTGGCTTTTTATGTCAAGGCAAAATAAGGTAAAAATGCAAGCACAAACCTTTACTGTGGTGGTCTTATCAAATTTGAAAGCTTTGGTTTGCCCATTTTCCAGGTAGACTTTAAGCACATTGGGCAGAAAGAGGAGGGAGTTTCCCTGGAGACAAACATGAAATGGTTACTAAATACATCTTAAAGATAGCTGTGATGTGCATATGTTTGCGTACGAGTGTATATACATATGTATACATATGTTGGCTGAACCTGAGTGTGTCCGTTGACTAATACTTCCTCAGCAAAGCGCACTTTAACCGGATTTCTTCTCAGGCGAGCTCTCTTTTCTGCAGACATAAATGAGGACTTGGGGTTCTAAAAACAAAAAAATTAAAAAATTAAGAAATGTTCACACACCCCTGTGTCCTTTAATTTATTTTTTTTAAAGCACAGATGCTGTGTTCTCACCAACATGTTTCTGAGTACTGTGACGGTTACAGAGTCCTGGCACTGCCTAAGAGAAGAGAACATGAGGTTGGTGCCTAGACCAATGCTAGATTTTAGAAAGGCAGAATTCTTTGTATTGAACTTTACTGAACAAATTAAAACTGCTAAAACAAATAAATATTATTATTCATTGGAGCCTAAATGTTTTGCTTGTATAACTACGACCTAAAACATCACTAGAAAGTCTAATGTAGACCGAACGGAGACAAAAAATATATTCTAGTAAAAAAAAAAAACAACAACCATTATTCATTTAGAAAATGAATGTAAACTGATTGCAGCACTGTGAAAACGAGTGTCTCGCACAGCATACTATGTGTGTGATATTGCGACGTGTCTACATAAGAAACAACCACAGCTTTATTCTTTAATAACTATAAAGTAAAGCTTGAGAACATTGTAACTGTAGGCTTATGAAAGCTCAGCTGAAATGGCCAGTTCCTTGTCCTTTTATGTTTTGTGCCACTAAATTCCAAATAAAAAATAAACATTATCAACATCAATAATACATACATTATCACTCCAGTTCCACTTTAACTTTAAATTAGTTAAACAATGTTCATGTCTGACTTCAATGCTGGGACTTTATTTCAAAAGCAAACTAATTTAACTAATGTTAGAAGTGATTTTTTTAGCTATACATGCCACATGTTAGGAGATGGAAGAATAATCTTTACCTAATCATGTTGTCAACGTATTCAGGAGACAGGTCGTCGATGGCTTTGTTATTCACTTTTAACACTTGATCACCTAGCATGAGACGTCCATCTGCTGGTCCTCCTATGGTAATCAAGGCAACAGATACATATGAATGTATAGATCAGTGGTTCTCAACCTATTTTGGAAAAAAGGCCCCAAAGTCCAGGTGAATCCCTGGCATACAAACTGGATATTTTTGTCCTAAAGACTAGTTGTCTAAATAGCTTGAATGGGCTGTTGATATTTTTTAAATAAACAGCATTGAAGAAAATAGTACACAACATTACTGGAGCTACGGGTCATAAAAGTGGTAGTTGTTGTGTTGAAACTTTTTTATTCAGACTCTCTGATTGCTGTAATAGACTTGTATGTGGAAATGCAACACCAATGCTAATCCAGGCTTTGATCTTGTTTTCCAAACATAGGTTTTGATAAATAAGAAGCATAAAAAATGTACATGTTTAAAAATAATTAAATGATCCAAAATTTGTGCACTAGCCCAAGCCAATTTTATCCTGCACAATTATGTTCAAATGGATGGGATATTTCCCAAACTGGCAACTCTGGCTGATAACGTATCCTGTCTGCAAAAGTGTGTGCAAATTTATAAACGTACATTGGCAGGCGAGTAGAAAAGCCAATCATAATGTTCTCACCGGCTATTTTTACATTTTCTAACCAAAGTTTTAGGGCGTTCGTTGGTTTATTCTGGGTACTCTGGTTTCGTTCCACAGTCCAAAAACATGTACATTAGGTTGATTGGTGATACTAAATTGGCCATAGGAGTGAGTGTGAGTGCGTGTTTGGCCCTTTGATGGTCTGGCAACATGTCCAGGGTGTACCCTTTCTGTCTTTCGCCCGTAAAGAGCTTGGATAGTCTCCAGGAGACCTTTGTGACCCCAAATTAGGGTATAAGCGGGCTAGAAGATGGCTAAATGAACCGAAGTTTTATTGGTCCTTTGCCTTCCACAGAATGTATAAGTACATTTAGACCTATTAAGGTAATGGGTTCTACTAGCAGAACAAAAATCTTAATCAAAACCAAATCCCTTACCATGCCTTTTTTTTGAGCAGAGAGAATGACCAGAATAATGCAAGATACTCTGCATTCCAGTCAGACACATTTATTGGGTCCAGAACAACACCACACTTACACGTATGCATGCACACAGTTCACCCTTCTGCTCCCCATTCTAGGCCAAAATGTACCTTGGCAACAAGCGTGCACACACTCACACACACTCTATGTCTCCGTTCTCTACTTTCTCTCCTTTTCTATTGGTCTCCGTTTCTCTCTTTCCTCTCATTTCTAGAATGTAATTATAAAGCTAGAGGACAGCAACATTTTGCCACAGGGATTTGATCAGCTGTTTCTGCCGCAGAAAGCGAGGTGTAAGCAGCAGGCTGCCTCTTTTACAGTAAGGAAGTATGTGTGCATCTCTGTGGGTGTGTACAATAGTGTAAGCCTTTTTAGTAGAAGGATATGGTTTAAAGTGTGCGTTAGTTCTGCAAGTTCTAAGTAAGACAGAATTCGGTAATGAATGTGTGTTAGACTACATATTCTGTGTGTTTGAGCACATCCTTCCTGCAATGCACCTGCAGTTAAGACTAAAATAAATTGAAAGGCAAGCAACTGGCACTAACTTCTTTCCTAAAACTGACAGGAAAACTGACTGACATAATATGGCAAACCAAACCGGGGAAAAAGGATAATCACATGTGACTAGTTTCTATGATTTTATCATTCTGGTGTTTATTCGTTGCTACTGTTAGTGACCATGCAATTTTTATCATCATCAACCAGTACAACTGTTCGCTAGCTACATGCAAAAACATCTAGACATTGTATGTAAATGTAGTAATAAAAAAATTGACTGCTATAGTTGCAAGGGGTTTAAGCCACCCAAGAGCAAATAAAACCAGGAAGACCACTGGCAAGTCTTTCACTGTTGGGTCCTTGAGCAAGACCATTAAACCTTCTGTCTCCAGCTGACCCTGTGCTCTGGAGCTAACTTGAATGAAAAAGTATGTTTATCCATTTTTTGTGCTGAAAAGGAAAAAAAAAAAAATCCAAATTAATGTAGTGCACAGATGGATGCCTGACACTTGAGTGAGGACAAGAATTATGACAGAAAACAAAACAAACAAGACAAAACATGCACACAACCAAACCACAAGCAAGACAAAACATGCACACAACCAAACCAATTCAAGATGGGCAAAGTAAATGTCAGACTTTCTGTAGTCGAGAAGCAGTGGGATTGCTTAGCCCTATCAGGACCTTACATATAATTTAATTCAACCTTTACCCGTTTGTCACTGACCTTTTAAAATGAAAAAAACAATACAATTCAGCTTGCTGGAACAATTTGCTAAAAAAGTAGTTTTTTACCTTATGCCTAAACTCTGAGTAAGTGAATATAAAACATATGGTATATGAAAGGAGTGTGTGTGTGCAACATTTGCTGAACTGAGATATGAAATCATGTGCAGTAGACATTAGCAGCTTAGGGGTTAAAAAAATAAAACTGTTTTGCAGCGAGTTCACATCTGAGAGCTACCAAGCTGAGCAAGGTCCTTTACACATAACTGCACAGTTGTATAAATTACATTTAAATGTTATTTCGTCTGGGGGTTTTAGCCAAATGCCATAAATATAACCAACGATGGCTGTACTGCGAGACACTCAGACAGCAACAGAACACCGAAAAATGTGGTCAGCAAAGTCTCGATTGGGTGTGTTTGCGAAGGCTGTGCTTAGCAAGGTTAGCAAGTTATTATACATTAAGATGAAGTATCACTCAATGCGCTGGGAAGAATCTGGGACGAGTGATCAAAACAAAAAGTATTTTTTTTTCCTTGATTTCAAATTAAATATGTGGTTCTATTTGCATGCAAACAGGACAAAGGGTAGGGGTGGCAGGAAGAATAGAGTTTAAGAAGAGGCAAAAGTAAAAGAGATCTCTCGAGTGCAAGAGGAAAACTCTTCAATTTGCTAGAATCTCTGTACAATTAACAAGTGCATAGGATTAGCATAGTGTCAGGAAAGTCTCAAGAATATGCAGGAACAAATCCAAGGTAAGTCACACACAAAGGGTGATTCGCACATTCACAGTCATGATAAACTTGATTACTTGCACTTCCCATCTAAAATGTATACCACATTTTTTATACCCAGTTATGAATTGTGTGCGTTTCATAAAACGTGTTTATGTTTCCTATTTTGTGCATATGAATTGTTTTTTGTGAGCGTTTATAGTTTGACTATGCAAATAAATTTCGTTTTAAGCATATAAATTGTAATAGACATGTGGGCATAGTGTCTTTTTTGTGCATCATGGTTAAGACTGATCTTGCTCCATACAGCCATGATAGTTCCTTATGGATTAGCATGATATAGTAGCAGATTTAAAAACATAAAAATTTTACTTTTCTTACAAAATCTTAATACTTTTTTGGCATATTTTATACTATAAATGGATAGCAAACAAACCATAAATTTTTAACTTTTTAGGTTTGTTTGTGCCCTATGTCTATTATTTACATAGTGTTTAACAGCTGTATCTAAGCTTTAGATGTGCTGCAACAGCTGGTGAAATGGAGTACACTCTCTGGCTCCTTGGTGCCAAGCTGGGCCATAATTGAGGATAAATCAAATCAAGGTGACAACTGTGTACATTTAGAAAAATAAGCCTATGTAAAGGCAGCCCAGTTTAATCACATAAGTGTTTAAGAAATATTACACTCCGAAAACCATGGGACTGCATCTGAATTAAATGTTTCTAGTAAATAGCCCCTAAACATACTGCTAAAGTCACACTGTTCTGTAACATTTCATAGATATCCAAATCCCCCTGGTTGGCCCAGGATTCCCATTCAAAGACGACCTCTTATAACCCGAAAAACTATTTTGTATGCCTGTGTTACTTTTGATGATCTGTGTATTAAACTTGACTACAACACAACTTAATATAAAAGGTATCATTTATGTGTAGTACAGATGAGAGGGCAAAAAAAACCATGTTTTGTAGTTTTAATTAAAGCTCATGATAACCCTCAGTTAATCCATAATTAAAGTTTTAAAGAACTAATTTAAGTGAATTTGAGTTAATGATTGCTGTGAATATGAATGAATATGTTAATTTTCATGTTACACTGATACTGTGAGGTAAAAGTATGGTACATTGTGGTATACCTTGAATAATATCCCTGACCAGCAGGGGGAGCTGTGTGGAGAGTGTGAATCCGTGCGAGTCCAGCACAGTATCTCTGATCACCTCCACTGTCTCTTTAACTGGATAATGCTGTTGGCTGCCGTCGTCTGAACGGCTTGACTTCCTGTCCCCTAGGATACGTTCCCTTTAAGAAATAAGAATATACACACAAACACACACCCACACACACAGAGTCAAACTTACCGCCATGACCCTAATTAGAAAATAAGCGCGTATATAAGATGACTAAATGAATGAATGAATATATGAATCTAAAAGATTTGATGGTGAATAGTAATAGAATAGTAATAAACATACATACATACATACACAGTCAAACTTTCTTTTGACAGAATTAAAATAACTTGTGTACAATAACATTCATCTTCCATACCCGCTTATCTCCTAAATTGAGGTCACAGGGGAAGCTTATTCAATCACACAAAGGGCGAAAGGCAGGGCTAAAGTCTATGGCAGGGCCACACATAGACTAACAACCACACAAACTCACATTCACCCTGATGGGCAATTTTTTTAGCACTTTGTCAAATAGCAAGAAGGCTATGGGTTTGATTCCTGGGGTTTTATGTGCAGATGTTCTCCCCGCACTTGCATGGGCTTCCTCCAGGTACTCCGATTTCCTCCCACAGTCGAAAAACATGTGCATTAGGTTGATTAGCGATTCTAAATTGCCCATAGGATTGAATGTGAGTATGTGTGTGTGTGTGTGTTGGGCCTGCGGGTGTACCTCTGTCTTTCGGCTTATGTGTGCTGGGATAGGCTCGGGCACACCCCGTGTCCCTAAATTAGGGAAAAGCGGGTATAGAAGGTGAAGGAATGAATAATAAACATGGTTTGGACTGAAACCGGAGTACCCAAAGTAAACCCAAGTGTCGCATAGAAAGACCCGGAAATCGAACCCAGGACTTGCTGTGAGGCAAACGTGCTAACTACGTTCCGCCCCAACACAAATGTCATCATATTAATTATTATAGTTTTATTAAATTAAATATGCATTTATTTCGGTGGTCTTATTCAGGAAAGAACTGACGAATTTAATAATAAAATGAATATTAGCTGTAGTAGAACAGCTTGGTCAGTAAATAAATTCTGGTTCAAGTATATGAACCTGTGATAAATCATAAATTGTGATAAATTGGTGTCAAATTAAATTCAGATTTTAGAATTAATTTATGGTGATAATGTCAGGAACACAAACACACACATTTAATAAGAATCTATGATTACAGCACCGCATACAAAGTGATTAATTTTCAATTCTGCACAGATTTTAAAGCTGTATTGTACATTATTTCAATGCTGCAGAATTTTTAATCTATATGCACAACAAGATCTATACTGTAGTCAGTGCTTTTTATTTATCTGTATGTAGTGTCTTTGTTTACTTTCACTGTTTGTTTTGTGCTGTATGCAGTAGGTTTCACACTATGCACTTTTTTTGGCTAGGACAAATTACATAGCTGTTTACATAGCTTTTTTGGTGTAAAACTATGGTCCTGAAGAAACACGTTTCTTTTCAACGGTTTTAAATAGATACTGTATAATTTATTCAAGGCATAATGAAACAGACTGGATTGCCAACTGCATCATTTTACTGGTTCTTCAAAAATCAACATAAAATGGATTCAGCTTATTTAAATGTTTCAGTAGTTTTTACACTTCACCTGAGCACTGGTCTCCTGCAACACTTAGAACTGATTTTAAAGGTCCTCATTCTTTTATACAAAGCGATTAATGGGATATAACCAAGTTAAAACTGCTAACTCTATTGTTAGCTATATGCTATTAGGAACACTTATATCATCTGCTGCTGTTATATTAAAGGTTTCCAGACACCGCTGGAGGAAAAGCAGGCATGTGAGTGGTATACATGAATAAATGGATAAGTAAAAAAAGGAAATATTGATCCCCTGACATTTTTCTTAACTGACACATTACTTTGTAGTGTTTTTGTGTTAATTTTACGTTGGGTATTTTTTGTATTCTACATTTTTATTTGTTAGGACACTGTAGGTTTTCTAATGTAATGTTAGGTACATTTTATTATGTATAATTTTGTTATTTTTATTTTTCTTTGTATAATAATGTATTATTATTATTAATATTATTATTGTCTAGAAGTACACTTTGCATAACCTCTGCATTGAGACCAAATGCTCTGCAGGGGGAATTAAATAATACACTATACAAGGTTTAGTAAACAAATGTATTTCCCCCTTAAAGCTTGATAAACAAACCCAAGTGGCTTGTGCACATTTTACAAAACTGCCCAGTCAGCAGATAAAACTGCACTGCACAACACAGTAATCTTAGTGCATGGTAATTGGTGAGTTGGCTAATAGTGAAAGATAAATTCAAGTGACCTGCCAGCACAATGAGCAAAACAAACAGAACAAGTCATGTCGTAGGCCCGTTTTCACAAATGATTAGCACATGTATTGTGGAATAGCAAACAAGAGCAACAGCAAATACAGAAGAAATCTATAGGTTTGGGTTTAAACAGGAGGGTGTTTATGACAAATTTCAATTAGAAGTAGCTGTGGGCAAAAAAACTCAGTGACTACATTAATAGTTAGGTTTATTAATTACATGGGTGATTGGGTGTGAAGTACCTGCTGAGGGAGTCTCTCGATCGGCGCAGCCACCTTCCCACCACCTGCTCTACACGGCGCACCCGCCTCGGGGAGCGACTCCTACTTCTCTCTCTTTCCTCCATCTAAAGGACTGGGAAAGAAAGACCAGAAATCCAAAGATCATACACTTAATAGAATACAATTAAATCCATTTACAGGTAGACAACATGCTTTCTATGGTTTGTCTTTAACTTACATGTAGCGTTTTAAAATGTCAATCAAAATAAAAATTTCCATTTCATTTTTAACCTTTTCACAACCTGATCAAACAAAAAAGTCCTCCAAGTAAACAAATTATTTGGGTAACTTTAGATATAAATGTGCCTGGTCTGGTAATTTCTTAGGGAACAACACTATCTTTAAGGAATTAGATAATAAAATTCATGAAGTAACAGACGCATGCCACATAACTTTATGTCTCGGTCCATCATGTCTCATGTTAATAATTAACCACAATATATCTTAAAAAAAGAGAAAGAAAAGTGTGTGTAAATGGGGTTAGTATATCAGAATATGCAGAATATCTCTGACACACTCTTTACATCCGAGTGTTAGGGGCCTTGCTAAGGGGCCCAGCAATGGCAACATGGTGTTTCTGAAAATTGGCTTAGGGAATTTAAAATCCTATTTAACCTAGTGAGAAATAGAAGTGGACTGTACAAGCTTTAGTCACTGTTACTTAGACCACACTTACCACTAAACCACAGTTACACTTTCATTGCATATACCTTAACTGAGCTTAAATATGATGAATTGATGTGCTAATGGAAATCAGTAAGTCCTTACTCAAGCTGTAGAACTGCATTTAATCATTTTAGTGATTCCAAAGTAGAGACCAAGAGTAAGAGACAGAGAGAGAAATAAAACAAGTGAAATAGAAAGATCGAGAAAAAGAAAGAAAGAATAGTGAGCGAAATAAAGAGAGAGGGTGAGAGAGAAAGAGAAACAGATAGGCAGAAAAAAAGAATGCAAATTTACAAGAAAGAGAGAGAGACCAGAAGAGAACATAAGGGTGCAAGAAGATGCATGAAAGGTCATGAGTGACATATTTGGGAAGAAATAGAAGCAAGAGATAAAGAAAGAAATAGGGAATGCAAATGAACAGGAAAAGAAAAGAAAAAAAAGAAAAGAAAAGAAAGACACCATATTGGGACAGAGCCTTGATAAAAAAGGTGCATAAGAGAGCATAGGAGACATAAATAAATTTAAGAAGAGAGAGACAGAGAGAGAGAGAGAGAGAGAGATTATGAAATAGTGAACTAAACAGAGGAAGATTAAGAAACAAGGCAACAGAAAAACGGAAAGAAAGAGACCATTCATGGCTTAAACTAAAAAAAGAGCAGTTGCCTCTCATTCACATTTGCTCAGTGCCTTAATAAATGACCTCAACGTCACTTGTATGTGCCAGACAGAAGACCTGGCCCTCCCTGCATCAGTAATTTCTGTATTGATGTGAGGGAAAAAAAACAAAGAAAACTTGGCAAGTGACCTGGTTAACTTTAACTATCCAACACATGAACCCCAGTCTGTAATCAGAGCACGTATCCTTTACCAGCAGCAACCAAGCCTCACTCAGCTTTAAATTTAATTCTACTGCCGCTGCACTTACAAACACATACACAGGACATGACACACTTGTGCACTGTGTGCAATCTGCTTAGTAGTAGAGGATTAAACAGTGTTTCCTGCATGATGTGAAGGCCCTGTTTCTTTCACACTGACCCGGACAGAGCTGATCTGACATACC
This sequence comes from Sisor rabdophorus, assembly GCA_026260075.1. Lineage (NCBI taxonomy): Eukaryota > Metazoa > Chordata > Actinopteri > Siluriformes > Sisoridae > Sisor > Sisor rabdophorus. The sequence goes on along the minus strand of JAOTQW010000029.1, from coordinate 12,286,811 downwards.
CAGCTGCTGTGCATTACTCACTTCCTAATTACTGTGCAATAATCTTCTCTGTGGCTGGGTATTCTATGAGATGGTATTTCAAAATATACACATCCGAACGTAAGGAAAGGGTTTACTCTGCGCTCCACATTATTATGCAAATGTTCTTTTTTTAAATGTATCTATTTTTCTATTTTGAAATAATCTATACAAATGATAGTTCTCATAATTATAAGTTATCAGGCATCAAAGTATAACTCAACTGTTTAAACAAACCTGCAAATCATAAAGTTTATAAATCTTTAAATTCACTGTTCTACATTTTTATGCACAATAGAGTTTCAAAACATTTTACATTTTACAGCAATTGGCAGACGCCCTTATCCAGAGTGACTTACAACTGAGCAATTGGGGGTTAAGGGCCTTGCTTAGGAGGCCACAGTGGTGGATTGGTGGTGCTGGGAATCAAATCCTGTTCTTTCTGGTATCAGTCCAATGCTTTAACCACTAGGCCATCCCAATCAAGCTCTTTCAATCCAAAATATCTTAACAAGCCAAATGACATTTTGACATAGGATCCCTTATTGGATAGGAGCTTCACAATTCTCAATTCATGGAAGTTGTCAGTGTTCGGATGGTTTCTGCTGGGATTTCTTTGCAGGATGTCAGAATAGCCTCCAAAACACAGAGATGCTGTTTTGATGTGAATTTCATCCTACCCTCATAGATCTTTTGCTTCATGATGCTCCAACATCAATAGGGTTAAGATCAAGGAATGATGTGGGCCACACTATGAGGTTTTCTTGTTTTATGCCCATAGCAGTCAATAATGCACAGGTATTCCTTGCAGCATAGGATGGTGTGTTTTTTTGTACTACGGAAGAACATGGTCAGTCAGAAACTCAACATATTTCACAGAGAACATTTATCATTGAACAACAATGTTTGGAAATTAGTCTTCATGTATAGGCCCACTGCAGATGTTTCTGCTTCTGAGCTTTGGTTAAGGGTGGCTGAATGACAGGTTTATGCATAACTGCAACCCTTTTGAGAATCCTACACTATGATGTTCTTGGCACGCCAGAGACACCAGCATCTTCTAATACCTGTTTGCTGCTTTGCAGTATCATTTTAGCAGCTGCTCTCTTAACCTGATGCATTTGTCTGGCAGAAATCTCTCTCATTGGGCTTTATTTGCTCAAACCCGTGTGTGTTCTGAATCACCTACAAATCTCTTTTTATTGTACGCTGATCACGGTGAAGTTGTTTTGAAATATCTAAAGATGTCATAGCTTCTCCTAGGCATTGAACTATTTCTCGCTTTTCGGCAGCAGCGAGACCTTTCTTCTTCCCCATATTGCTGGAAAATGGAGGCCTGCTTAATAATGTAGAACATCCTTTCTTAAGTAGTTTTTCCTTTAATTGGACTCACCTGCAAACCAATTGGCACAGGGGTCCAATTAGTACAAGTGTCGGTATAAGTGTCTTTCTCTCTATATACAAAAAATATTCTAAACAAATATGTGCTTCGATATTTTGTAACAACAGTAGAGGAACCACATATGGATCTGAGTTTCAGTTGACCACAAACATTTAGCAGTATAGTGTATGATTGTAATGGATTGTAATGTAATTGTAAACTTTTGACAACAAAGTGTACTTCTGCTGCAAATGATCTAAAAATCTAGCAACATGAGACTTATCTTATCTTATCACCATTAAACTTGAGTGGAAATCTACATTGGCAAAGCCACAAATGGTAATTAGTCTTTTTCCTAATGTTGACTACAGCTCTTGATCCAGTTCCACATTTGCAATCTTATGCTCTCAAATGATTACATTTACATTTCTTTAGAGCACATTTTATTTATCTTTTTTATACCACTGAGTAATTTGAAGCTCGACAGAGGCAACTTGGTGGGTACTGGGACTCAAACCCTGAACTCATCAACTAGTTATGATTGTAACAGTACATACTGACATACGAACTGTCAAAAGAAAGTAGAAAGGAATGTAATGGTATGTGTTTGTATAGTGTGTGTATATACTGTATATTTTTTGTTTTAGGTCTTTACACAGCATGTATTTGTGCAAGTCCTTGCTGTCGATTTTGGACTTATACTTTTAGACAAAGTGGTTAATGTCTGTACCAATAGTGTTATGTCTTGTTACTGTCTGAGAAATACAGCACATAGATATCTTATTCTGACTGCAGAAGTCTAATCACACACTGTACAGCTACGGGCCCAAACCTGATATCACAGCTATTGTTTATACACCTATAACAAATTAGTCTATTCCTGTTCTATGCTGTCAGCAGGCAGCCAGGTGTGCCTGCAATCACAAATACAAATCCCTACATCATCCTAGCTTAACATAATTATTATCAGTCAGAACGCTTAATAAATCTGATCAAAAAGATTATTCTAGCACAGCTATCCATGTCTAAGAGTGCAAAACAGGCTTCTCTTGGTGATAAATAAATAAAGTAAACTTTAATTGTGGGCAGCGCAGTGGCATAGTGGTTATCAAAAACATGTACATTAAGTTTATTTGTGATTCCAAATTGCACATACAAGTGAGTGTGTGTGATTGTTTGTTTATGTGTGGACTAGTGTACTCCTCAAGCCCCATGTGCTCCAGCACCCCACCCTGACCCGGAGTTAGAGAATAAGCAGGAATATAACATGAATGAATGAATGAATAAATAAATATTTCAATTATATTTGTCACATACATTATTATGCACTATACAACATATGGTGAAATTTTTTTCTTTGCATATTTCAGTTTGGAGCAGGGTCAGCTCGATACAGCTCCCATGGAGCAGGAAGGGTTGAAGGTTTTATTGCAAAATAGCTTTAAAAAAATTTAAAAAAAAACTTGGTAGCTCAGTTTGAATTAAAACTGGTTTTATTACTGATATAAAACCGCTTATGTGTATCAGGAAAAACAGCATAGTATTAGACCCAAGAAAAAAAAGTACAAAATTTGCTCATTTCAATGCTTCGATATTATATTCCACACCTTACCTGCAGAAACTCTACACCTTAACTTTACTGCATTACACTGTCCCCAGAGAATACAAGGCTGCTTCTACCTTAGCACAGATACTAGAATGCTTGCACAGTCTATATTAATCACAAAAAATGACAGTTTGACATCAGATTTGCAGTATGTTAATAATAACCTGGGTCACTGCAGTATTTTTTTTTCACGCATCATATATTGTTGGCTGCTAATTACACCGCATCTCTACTGCATGACGCAGACTATAGCAACCTAAATTATGCAGACTTACATCAGTGTTAGACACACTGACTGCCTGTCAACATTCAACTTTCATCTTAGTTACCCAGAGCAGAACAGATTTATCTGCTGTAAACAGAGTGATGGTTTCTGAGGGTGTGACTGCAGAGCTGCACACATCTCTCTAATAATGCAGCAAAAAAACTGCAAGATTCAACTCAAATATTTACATTTTTAACATTTGGCAGATGCCCATATTCAGAGCGATTTACACTTCTCATGTTTAAGCGACTAAAAAATTGGGGATTAAGGGCCTTGCTCAAGAGCCCAACCATGGCAAGTTGGCGGTGCAGGAAATTGAACCGGGATCTTCCAATTAGCAGTCCAACACCCTTATTAATGCACAATAATTAATAAGTTATAATCATTTAATTTTCTTAAGAATTTCAGATTCCCCCTGCCTTCCGCCCTATGTGCGCTGGGATAGGCTCCAGCAGACCATCGTGACCCCGGATTCGGGAATAAGCGGGTAAAGAAGATGAAAAAAAAATGAAGAATTTCACATATTGATTCCAATTTCACCTCCCCTCACCCCAACAGTAAATTTATTGGCACCTCCGTTATTTGTGATGGCACACAGTATGAAACTCTATAGTACATCAGTATGATTACTCCAGATGACTAAGGGTAGAAATGTGTGGCTTCTCATACAGATACCACAGGCTTTTAATAGGGCTACACTCAGAGATGGTAAAGGCAAATTGCTTGTTAAATTATTATTATCCATCATATATCTCCTGCCAAAACGAAGCCTTGGCAGGTTGTTGGCTGAGGAATCTTAACACTTGGAGTAATTCTGAATGTTACTCATCTTTACAAGACTTATTGCAGTCTGTTTAAAGGTGTGGCATTCAAGTGAATTCAAATACAGAATACATCATTTACAGCTTTGCTGTGTGTTTATAATTAATTCTAAAATAATATTTTAGCACAACAAAACCAAACTTAGGTTTGGCTAAGGGATTGCTGTTCTAATACTTTTGTCCATCTAGTAATTGTAATTCTCTTGTTCTTCTTCCTACCCCACACAGTCTCCACCTGTCAAATTCAATATGCAAATGGTGATATCCTAATAGTGTGCAGTGAAGAATGTAGTCTACTTGGCAGAATGAAAAGTTGCTTCCTAGGATTATTGATGAATAGATCACTACAAACCTAAGAGAGAGCGGACAATTGCATTTTTAGAATTTGACACAAATGCCCCCCCCCCCCCATAATGTTGTTCCTACTATATATTTCCTAACAACAAAATCAGTGTTTCATTTCTTCTTCTTTACCCGCTTATTCCCGAACTTTCCGGGGTCACGGGGGTCCGCTGGAGCCTATCCCAGTGCACATAGGGAGGAAGGCAGGGGGTACACTCTGGACAGGTCGCCAATCCATCGCAGGGCCACAGACAC
>JAOTQW010000029.1:12270873-12282023 GCA_026260075.1 Sisor rabdophorus | reverse complement strand
GTGTACCTCCCTGCCTCTCGCCCTATGTGCGCTGGGATAGGCTCCAGCAGACCCCAGTCACCCCAGAAATTTCGGGAATAAGCGGGAATAGAAGATGAATGAATGAATGGTTCAAATAAGAAAGATGGTAGAGAGGTGATGACTCTTGTTGCTGTAGGATGCCCCCTTGTGGTCTGTATATAATTGGTAAGGCTCAAGATGCATGTCCTCTTTTTTTTTTTAATATTTACTATTGCCACCCCACACAAAGGGTGTGTTAGACAGCATAGAATGTTGCCCTGAAAAAATTGTCTCTGATTCAATTCAGAGGATTTCTGCTTGTAGCTTATTTAACATTTTTGTAGTTACTACTTCCTTCTCAGTACATTAATGAAGGCGTCTTTGGGGACGTCGATATTTCCGATGCGCCTCATTTTCTTCTTGCCTTCCGCTTGTTTTTTTAACAACTTCATTTTCCGTGTGATATCACCACCGTACTGTTAGAAACAGAAAAAAGTTATATAAGAATCAGGGCTAAATCAGTACATACAGTACCTTTTAATGAAAACTATTGGGAAACCAAATCAGAACATCCATGGGTTTTTATATGATCGTTAACATCCTTTTTACAGATTAATTTGTAATAGCCTCCACAAAGCAACTCTTAGTTCCATTAAAAATATATCTTAACAGCTTGTTGCCTACATTTATTCTTAATTGAAAACGTAAAATGTATTAACCGCCATTGGCGAGATACGTGTGCCAGAACGGCTGGATTAGGGCGGTTCATGACGAATTCATGATGATCGTCTAAAAGGAGTTTAAAGCTAGTCATAATGTACGTAACTAACTAATGTCCTTTGTCCTCAAACCTTTGGCCACATAGTGTAGTTAGAACCAAAAAGGCAAACACTTACACATTTTGCTAGGACATTTTTTCTGTATGCTTTGATTCTGTGGAAATAAGCAAAAATGCAAAATATTTTCAAGCGTTTTACTACTTTATCTGTAACAGTTTGCAAAATCAGCAATAGAACTTACGTTTCCCTGGCGATTATTTTGCTCCCGATGGCTGCCTGTACAGCAATCTCAAACATCTGCCTGGGGATGGATTCCCTCAGCCTCACACACATAGCTTTCCCAGTGTTATAGGCTCGATCTCTGAAAGCGGGCATTTTTTGGATACTCATGAATTTTTTGTGTTTCTAAAACACACCTAAAAAAACAGTATTTAATACACACAACTATACAGTGTTCTGCGACTTAGCTAGCTGTGCTTATGCAGCCTGTAAAACTGTAGCTTACTTGTGAACAATAGTGGTGAGTTCTTCCACCGATTTCCCATTAAGCAGGAAATCCATCTTGATTAGTTCAGCTGGTTTATAACCAGCATCCTCATAGTCAAAGCTACAAAAGAGAAATTGCATTGGTGTAAAAGGGTTAACTCAGACCGAGATACAAGTTCGATTCTCACAGGGCACAGTAAGTAACAGCTTATAAAGGCAAAGTAACCACATTACCTAGCATATCCCGATGACATAGACTTAAGCTCGTCGTAAAAATCGACAACAATTTCGTTTAGAGGAAACAGGTACTGCATCATCACTCGGTGCTCATCAATGTAAACCATGTTTTTTTGAATAGCTCTGCGACTCTGAAAATAAGCAGGTTCAATGCATAAACTCAACCAGAGCAATTTATTTACTTATCTCTTAGATACAACGTAGCATTGGGGGTTCAGGGGAATTGCTCAGGGTCAAAAAAGTTGTAGCTTGGTGGTGCTGAGAATCAAACCAAGATATTTAATATAAGCAGTCCAACACCTTAACCACTGCATTACTATTACTTCCCCATTCATGTGCCAATTAGTAATATTTAGGTAAATAAGCAAAAAAAGCAGAACACGTTAAATGAACAGTTGAAGCTCAATTGAAGCTGTTAATCTGTTACTCTCGCTTGATGGACAAAACTGTAAAGTGAAAAAGTGCAGGAGATTGTTTTAGCAGATTAAAACTCCAAAGCAAATTTACCAACGCTAATTATTTCCCAATCATACCTGGCATAGGTTCAAGATCTTCCCAGTATTATCATCAGGGCTAATGATGGTTCCTAGTACCATGGGCTCTTGGTATTCCACCACGCAAGACTTCTCTGGAAATTGGGTTGGGTTTACAATTGTAACCACTTCCTGTCCAAACTCCTATTCAACACAGTAAAGCAGTACAACTCTTTACCATACTTTACCATGTTCCTCTCTAAAACAAGAGCTATTTTTATTTTTCTCTATGGACCTTTTACAATATAATCACAAGTATGTATCCACCTGATTATCACACCCATATGTGCTCGCGAAACATCCCATGCCAGACCGAGTTGCTCATTGGCAGTTATAATCTCCACATATGCAGAAAGGTTTTCACTAGATTTTGGAACATAGCTGTGCGAATCATTCTCCATAATCAGCCACAAGAAATCAGTCGGCCAGGCAATGAGGCTAACGGTGCAATCAGTTCGGCAATTAGTTAGTAGTGAGGGCAGAATTCTTTCTTGGCCACTTCAAAGTCAAAACAAAGTCTTCAGGGACCTTCGCACAGGGACACTCTTATGTAGGAACAGGTTATGGAGGCTGATTTTTTTTAAAGAAGAATTGCTGGGAGGCAACTCTGCCAACCACTACGCCACTGTGCACCCCACAATAACAAGAATTTATTTTAAATAAAATGTGCCAATTTAAAAATTTCAAGAAGATACTGACTGTCTAGTAACCTCACTGTTTGGACATCTGAAGAAAGTTTATTCTGTAGATGCCAGAAATAATCATGCATGTCTTCCTTGTACCCTGAGAGATAAAGCGATTCTCTAAGAAATCATAGTGCAGGGAGGGTAGGGATTGAGTTCAGATAGTAATGAGCTGTTTTTGGCTTTGATTTAAAAAAAACACAAAAAGGGTATTAAATGTTATTAAGCTAACAACAGAGAGGAGGTGTAGCAATAGAATGGTGTAACAAAAGGCTAATTGAAGGACTGATTATTGAATATCATATACATGAATATTATTGAATATTCATGCAGCTACATTTTGAATTATTTGCAGAGGACAGTAGGGAGGCAACTCCTTTAGCTATATAATTTAAGTCAAGTATATTGCTATACCTTTATGAGTTTGGAAGAGGACAGGACAGCTTTGTATGGCACTGTTGGAGCTGTGACTATAACAGAAGCATTATACTCCTGCTCCAAACGCTGGTTAAACACCTCCATGTGCAATAGACCCAGAAAACCCAACCTGAGTGAACAAAAAAACACCCTGATTATTATCTCATTATAACATTACCACATTTTCTGAATTGTTCGTCTAAAATAACAGTAACAGAAAAAGTTGAATAGGAACATATTCTATTCATACCTCCAGCCAGCCCCCAAAGCCAGACTGCTGTCTTTCTGCACCATCACGCTAGAGTCATTAAGAGTCAGCTTCTCCACTGCACTACGCAGAGACGGATACTCTGACTGATCTGTAGGGTATATACCTGCCAGACAACCATACATACAGTTTTAATTAAATTTACACTACATGGGTCTAAGCATTAGTTTTTGATATCTCCAATATAGATAGCATATTTATGTAGGCATGTCTGTCTGTCTATTCATTTATTTTACACTATATATATTTCATTCTGTCTGTCTTAATATATTAATAAGTCCATGTGATATCTGAATCTTTTTTTTTAATTAACTAGAAAAAAGGTAAAAAAAAAATTTAGGCAACTAGAGAAAAAATACCCCTGTGCAAGGATGACACGCAAACATACAGGGCTTTAAAAAACCCTTTACAGAAAAGCCACTGCAAATGTCAAATTAAAGCTGAATACCTGCAAAGACCATAGACTTAGCAGGTTTAAATCCAGGCAGTGCCTCCACTGGCTGCTTATGAAGATAGAATGTGTCCCCAATCTGAGCGTCCTTCACCTCCTTCATGCCCGCTATCACATATCCCACCTGCCCTGCATAGCTGAGTTAAAAAGATGAAAATTAGTAAGTGTTACTGACATTACATTTTTTAAAAATTGAAATGGGCTCGATTTTAAAGCACAGATGTAACAGATGTTTACATTTAGCGTTTCATCTTATTATATTTTATAATAGAAGTTAAATGTTTCATTACTGCACATGGATACATTGTCAGGTAGGTTATTATAATTTTTTTTAAATATAGACTAAGGGTATTTGTTAAGACTGTCAATTATTTATTTAGTGTTTGTGTTAAAAGTAACACCCAGGGGAATTTAAAACGTTGATTCATTTAGTGGTTTTCACCTGGGCATATTAAATGTTTTTGGTATTAAAATAACAGTAATTGTCACTAAATGTCAATTAAATTTATTATACAACCAATAAAAAGTGAAAAGTAAAAAAGTGTAAGAAAGATTTCTTACAGTCTCTCTGTGGGTTGTTCATCTGGTCTCAGAATCCCCAGTTCATTGACATCGTATGTCTTTCCAAGATGGGCCGAAACAATCTTGTCCCCCTTGCCGACCTGTCCACTAAACAAGGCAATATTGGCCACTACTCCTCTGTAGTGGTCAAATGTCGAGTCAAAGACCAGGCCTTTAAAAGGCTCTTCTAGCTTGGCTGGGGGTCTGAACACATGCAAGAAAAGCTTTTAGCTTTGAGGAGTAAAAAGCAGCTTAATCTGTCAAATACTTTACAGCACAGTAACATTTTCTTTTGCATATTTCAGCTTGGGGGGTGCGGTGGAGTACTGATTAGCAGTTCGCCTCACAGCAAGAAGGTCCTTGGTTCTTTTTTTTGCTGAGTTTGCATGTTCTCCCCGCTGCATGGGTTTAGTCAGGTTACTCCAGGTTCCTTTCTGTTGATTGGTGATTCAAAGTTTCTCATAGAAGTGAATGTGATTGTGAGGCCTAGCGATGGACTGGTGATCTGTCCAGGGTGTACCCGTCTCACGCCCTATATGTGCTGGGATAGGCTCCAGCAAACCCCCCTGTGACCCTGAGTTTAATATTCTATCTTAGAATATTGGGGCCAGTGCACAAGGTCAGCCCCCCTAAAGCAAAAGAGGGTTAAGGTCTCTCTTAAGTACCCAACAGCAGCACACTGTCTGCAGTGGGGCTTGAACCCATGTCTTCCACAACTCTAAATGACTCAAAGAATTAGAACACATGACTGAACATCCCATTTCAGGATTACACTTACTCTTATAATAACTTCCACACTCAATACAGAAAATCTTTATGTAAATCAGGGGGTTTGTGCACAGGGCCATTGTCATGCTACAAAGTGTGCACTCCCAACATTTGGGTAAGACACTCTAGGTGTGCGCTAACTAAATGCACATTTTTATCAAGATTTGATTGTTTGAACAAAAATTTTACTGAAATAAAGTCAAGCTAGTTGATAAGACAAACTTCGACTTAAAACCTATCTAATCTTTATATGCAAATAACCAAGTGGGGATTTACATCTACATTGGTTGTTCAAATTGGACTAAAAACTCACGGTGGTATTCTCTTCACTACCTCTTGAAGAACTCTGTCCACGTTTGTGCCCAATTTAGCCGAAATCTGAACACAAAGATAAAAATAAAAATGAAAAAAAATTTGTATTGAAGCCAGGATTAACAATATTTCTCTAACTGCAGTGTGTGCTCACCCTGATACACTCTTCGCCTGGAATATCAAACATCTTCTCAATTTGCTTCTCCACTCTGTCAGGATCTGCTTTTTTCAAATCGATCTAACAACAAAAAAAAAGCTGTCTAATTACACAAATTTCTGAAGCCTGACTGTCTTGGTAAAATTTTAGCACTTACTTTATTTATAACTGGTATGATGATTAACTGAGCTTCAAATGCCAAGTAAAAGTTTGCTACAGTTTGGGCCTGTATTCCCTGCAACAAAGACACAAGGAAGAACATTGTGAAGTGCATGTACTGTACAATGGTCATTGCGATTGTGTAGTGGGCAGTGCAGTTGCGTAGTGGTCGCCTCACAACAAAAAGGGTCCGGGTTCGATTCTTGTGGGGGTCTTTCTGTGCAGAGTTTGCATATTTTGCCCATGCTTGCAAAACCATGTACATTAGGTTAATTGAGGACTCTTAATTGCCTATAGGTATACCCCTGCCTAAATAATCCCTGCCTCCCACCCTATGCATGTCTATATGTGGCCATGCGATGGAGTAGAAACTGCTCAGGGTAATCTGGGAGGAAACCGGAGTAACCGTAGTAACCCCCTGCAAGCACAGGAAAAACTTCACACAAAAAGGCTCCTGCTTGGTAATCGAACGTTCTTGCAGTGCTAACCACTAAGCATTTAATTTAATTACAATTAAATGTCATTACTCAATGCTTAAGGTAAAGAGTACCAAAATAAAATACATAGTTGGCAGATTATATTTTGTATAGTTGAAATATTTTGTCATACAGTATGTCTTTGTCTATTCTAACAATATTCTATGTCTTAAATTTAGTTATATTATTATTATATAATATGCTGGATATGGCACACAAACAAAAATGCTTTTAGGATTCTGAAACTCACCCTGGATTCTACTGCATTTATGGAAGATGTATATATTTGCTTTGCACCACCAAGCTTCCACAGCTGGATCCCCTTAGCAAGACCCTTACCCCTTAATTGCTCGCTTAAATGAGAAATGATCATTTACTCAAGAAAAGGGTGACTGCCAAATACCATACAATATACAATATAAAATTAAGCTGTCATATTTATTTTGACTTTATAAATGATCTTTATAAGCTTTTTTGTTTTTTTACAAATTTGATTTTTTGTGATTTTTGACTCTCTTGACTTTCTTAAATAGACAGTAATAAAATGTGTTGTTGCACATTTGTCGGTAAATAGACATTTAATTTTTACCACCTTAAACCTAATGCTGACAAATATAAACCATAAGTAGTTGTTTTACAGTTAGATGCCCGGTTAGTCAATAACAGGAAGTTAAATATAAATAATAAATTATAAAAAAAACTAAACTCGTTAGGGCAATAAGGGAGTTGCAACAGCCTCCTTGTTACAACGTACCTCATTTGCATCAACAATGAGCAGAACTCCTTGGCAGGCTGATATTGAGCGCGAGACCTCATAGCTAAAGTCAACATGACCCTAAGCAGAGGCGAGAGGGGAAAAAAAAGGGTTCAATAGTTGACTATGATTTTTTAAATACTATTAACTATTACTATTTTACTAAAGAACAAGCTTCTAAAAGACTTTACTCTATGATTTTATTTCTTTTGCTGACCGGTGTGTCAATGAGATTGAGTAGATAAGTCTGTTCTTCATGCTTATAGAAAAGAGAAGCAGTTTGAGCTTTAACTGTGATTCCCCTCTCTCGCTCCACCTGCAGCTTGTCCAAAACCTGCTTATTCCGCTCTGTCTTCACAATGGCACCTGCATGAAAAAAAAAGAAATTGAAAGTAGTATGTTCCACTTTGTAATATGTAGTTAAAAGATGAGGAAACAATCATAGAAAATAACTTATGTATAAGCTGAAAACCACTTCAGCTGCTTTGAAAGAGATCAAGCTTGGTGTATGCAAGGTGCCTACAGCCAAAAGTGTCATAACCACCTGTCATCTCCAGCAGTCTGTCAGCAAGGGTGCTTTTCCCATGATCAATGTGAGCGATGATGCTGAAGTTTCTTATTCGGTCCACTGGAAACTGGGACATGTCTATGTTCTAAACCATAAGTAGAAAAAGAGGAACAAAATTTCTGTTTATGACTTGATCACACGGAGATGGTCCTGGGGACACGACGTAATTAGATGGAGATTTTATAAAGAGTAGATAATAAACCTCATAAAGGTAAAACTAAGGTAAAAATCTGTCTTTACCGTTGGAGTTGACGAGCTGAACAATCTCATACAGTGAGGAGTCTTTATCCATCTGTGTCGGATTAAAGTTAACGCCTCTGTATTACTCTCATTTCTTCTCTTTATTTTGCATATCTTAACATTACGAAAAAGTCCAGTGTATAATAAAACATTACTAGGAGGTCTCAGTAAAAGCTGCATGGCAGAACGATAGATTACGGTTTAAGTACAAGGTTTAAATTATTCAATTATTATTAAATTAAATAAACTATTAGAAATATTAAATAATTGTTGCCAGTGTGTCATTATGTCAAAAGCTAATTGATTTATAGAACATTTCCTTTCACGCTTCCATATATAATTCACTTTCATACTGACAGGACGCCGCCATGATGCGCTAATTATTTGGAATAAGTGAAGAAACTTTAACCCGCCACTGCCCTCAGATGGTTGGAGTTTGTAATAATCGCGGACGTGATGAATCGTTGATTCGATCGGTTCATTGTCACCTAACCTTTGTCGAGCTGGGTTACATGTTTAACACAACTCAGTCTAAATAAACTTAACTGTACAATACAAAAATAGCATATTTATAACAACAAATCGTTAAATGTAAAAAAAATACATGCAAATAAACGAAAAAGAATTAAATAGCATTGTGTACAGTACGTAGCATAAGATTAGTTCTTTTATTACGAGTTTTACTAAATTGTCACGTTTCCTAGTGAAGAATCCTAGTAAAGTTTATTAATCATTCATTAATTCAATCCTAGTAAAGTTTATTAATCATTCATTAATTCATTCATCTTATAACTTGCTTATGCCCTAGCTAAGGGTCAGGGAGGTCTGCTGAGGTACACCCTGGACAGGTCACCAGTCAATCGAAGGGCCACAAACATAGGCAAACAACCACACACTCACATTCACTCCTATGGGCAATTTAGAATTACCAAGCAACATATTGTTTATATTTTTGGACCGTGGGAGAAAACCGAGTACCCAGAGAAAGCGGCCATGTTAACTACTACGCCACCACCATCATCATCATCATTATTCATTAATTTATTCATTCAGTCAAATTCCCTAATTAGGGATCACATGGGTCTGCTGGAGCCTATCCTAGCTCTCTGAAGGGCAAAAGGCAGAAAGGTTACACCATGGGCAGGTCACCAGTCCATCACAGTGCCACAAACACACACTCACTCTGTCTGCATTTCAGAATTATTCAACCTAAGGCACATCTACGGTAAAACATTCATCTAATAATAACATTAAAATTAATACTGATATTAAAATTAATACTATTATACATGTTTTTGCACATTGGAAGAAAAACGGGGTTCCTGGAAAAACCCACACAAGCATGGGGAGAACATGCAAACTCCACACAGAAATACCCCTGGCCTTTCTTGCTATGGCAACAGTGCTAACCACTAATCCACTGTGATGCCCTTTTGTTATTATTATTAATTTTATTGTTATTATTAGATGAATGTTTTACCGTAGATGTGCCTATTATCTATTATATCAATTTTCCTAACAAACCACTGAGGTTGGATGAGGCTACAGTAAAACTGGAGGTTATTCCAGGACGTATGGTGCCATTTTTATTCAGTGCATCATGCACACTCTTATTTATCTAGAGGCAATTTAAAATAGTGGGTGGCACGGGGTATAGTGGTTCACACGGTCACCTCACAGCAAGAAGGTCCCGGGTTTCATTCCTGGACAAGAGGGTCTTTCTGTGCGGATTTTGCATGTTTTTCCAGTGCTTGTGTGGGTTTTTAATCTGCGTTCTCTAGGTTTCCTCTCACAGTCAAAAACATGTGCATTAGGTGGTTAGGTTACTATTAATTGCCCATAGGAGTAAATGTGAGTGTGAGTAGTTGTTTGTTTATGTGTGGCCCTGTGATGGACTGGTGACCTGTCCAGGGTGTACCCCTGCCTCTTGTCCAATGTGTGCTGGGATAACCTCCAGCAGAGCCCCGTGACCCAGGGTAAGGGGGTTCAATAATAAAATATTAAACACAAGCTTCTATTTGCAAACTAGATCTAATGGCATCCGGTAGGAACCCAGGCAACTAAAACAGTTGATACTTTCGATTTTTTCTTCTTTACATTATGTTTCCTCTCTTCAACACTTGCTTTAGACTCACCTCTAAAATTTAACCCTTATTAAACATGCCTCGGAAATACTGCCCAGTTAAAGCAATTATTGTCATTGTCCACCACAGGGTGTCATCCTTGATACAGACGATAAAGAAGAAGGAAAAAATTTGAGAATATTATTACCATGGCAACATGGCAACCCACTCATAGGCCAACTAAGTAGGTCTCTGTGAACATTGCCTGGATAAGAAATCAAATAACAGTATCTCCCAAAGCTTTTATCTTGTCTGCTGTTAGCAGATATGTACATTTGTGAAATCAGTGTATGTCTATTCACAGTAGATTGTAGGTGGGATTCATTCTTTTAAGGTTCTTTGGAATATATTTATTATCGAGTGAGGAGGTGTGCTTTTTTTACACTTATTTTGCCTTTAAAGATGCAGAGTAAGATTTAGACAGACTTGCCTAAGATTAGATGGTAAGAAACGTTATAATAAAATATCCAATATTGTTTGGATGAAAATATGCAGGTTCTACAGTACTGCTATTTTAGAAGCTCTTTAGTAAACATGCCATCTAAATAAAAAGCAATTGGAGTGTCACCTGACCATTTGATATATTTATTATTGTGGAATAAGTTAGAAATGACATATCTGCAAAAAGCTCAGAAAGACAAGAGAATAACATAACCATCAACATGGATTATTTACAGTATAGTTGAGAATAATATCTGTCAAATAACATTTATTTATTCATTCATTCATCTTTTATACCTGCTTATTTCCGAGTTTGAGGTCATGGTGGTCAGCTGGAGCCTATCCCAGCGTACATAGGGCGAGAGGCAGGGGTACACCCTGGACACGTCGCCAGTCCATCGCAAGGCCACATAAAGACAACCACACCCACAAACACACACTTACTGCTATGGGCAATTTAGCATTACCAATCAACCTAATGCACGTTTCTGGACTGTGTGAGTAAACCAGTGTACCCGGAGGAAACCCATTCAGGCGAGAGCACGCAAACTCTGCACAGAAAGACCCCGTGCCCAGGATTCGAACCCAGGACCCTCTTCCTTGTGTGAGGTGACAGTGCTATGTAAAATGCAATTTTTTAAAAAAGTATTTAAAATACATCTTGGATGCAGTGCTGGTGCCAATTCAGGCGAGAGCACGCAAACTCTGCACAGAAAGACCCCGTGCCCAGGATTCGA
>JAOTQW010000029.1:12096144-12108114 GCA_026260075.1 Sisor rabdophorus | reverse complement strand
GAAAGAAAGAAAGAAAGAAAGAAAGAAAGAAAGAAAGAAAGAAAGAAAATGAATAGCTTTTGGTTGGTTGGTAATTAATTTGTGAGGAATTTTTGCAGCCTGTTAGGTGGCATGGTGATCACTCATGTTGCTTTTTCTTCTGCAATCTGATCTTTATCATCTTCGATATTAATAGTTCTCATTATATGAAAATTAGTTTCATCGCCAAAACACAGGGTGCTTATGGATAAGAGGGGTTGGGTGGTCATCAAATATTTTAATTAAAATATAAAGCAGTATGCATTTCCAATTGATAAGGAGCATTGATAATGATACTGCATAGCAAAAAAACAATGCATTTAAAATACACACCATTTTTTCATTGTCTTATAAGGAAAAAAAGAAAAACAGAATTGCTTAGTGGTTATGTCTCAATTGCACATAATTTAGGACTGAAGCTTGAAGTGGTTATGTCTCAATTGCACATAATTTAGGACTGAAGCTTATATATATTTAGAATATAAGATGCTCTAAATTGCATCCCTGAAGAAAGCCATTAGTGTAATGCAGGCCATAATATCTGCCTAACTTTCTCTTATGGAAATTAAGCCTTAACTAATCATAAATGTACTATACATCTCCTCATTTTTTATTTTGACAACGCAAGAAGTCATGGCCATGCCGCCTGCAGCTATATTACAATTCATATCGAAAAACAGCATAACTGGCTGGCCAGAATAACTTGTTTTTTATTGTTTTGTGCTATCTGCCCCTCTGCGATTTACAATAATACGTGTGTGTTTGCTTTATTCATTTCATAAAAGTTATTTGCCTAAGGGGCAGATGCAGCAGGTCAACCTTACCGCTGTATCAGATATGACATAACATGCAATTATAATATTTACAATTTCATTATTTTCAACTTTTACTTATTCTGCACATAAACCTCATAAAATGAGACTGATATTGTTTCTATTCAAAGCACAGCCATGTCCGCGTAAAATCCTCAATTTCAATTATTTTTTGTTCAAGGAATAGATATGCTCAATTGCTTTGATTTCTATTTTGCTCTAAAAGAATTTTCGGAAAAGTGGTAGCACAATGCTTAAAGTGACTGCTAAATGAAGAATCAGGGTTTGATTTCCAGAATGACTAAGCTGTCACTGTTGGGCCCCTGAAAAAGGCCCTTAATGCCCCAAATTATACAGTTGTATAAAAAAAGATAAACCTTAAAGTCTCTCTGAATAGGCGTGTCGGCCAAATGCCTGAAATGTAAACGTAAGCTATGTAATAGTATATCATGAGAAGCCGCTTTGCATATAGTTTGCATATATTTAACGTATACATATTACTAGTCACATAATCATAGCTGCAGAAAACAAACAATACAAATAGGACAAATAAAAAAACTAATATTAAGCAAATCTTTTGAAACTCTATTTATTAAATGCAAGTCTTAATTTATCAAAGTTTTGTTACATATCACACTTTATCAAGCGTATGAACATTTTTCACTGTAAAAATCATCTTTCTGATTTGCAACAAACCTGAACGGTCTGGTGAAGCTGCGAAAAGAATTTGCCCTTTTCAGATCAGATATCGAAATGCCGTTGCACGTTGCATTATGGTGCCAAGAATATATAGCAATCCATCATATTAAATCAGTTTAGCCCGATAATTCAATTAGAGCATATGTTCAGGCTCCCGTTGCCAAGCTCTTCAATCTAATAGTTATTAAATGCCCCAACATGGTCAGGGACTGAGCTGGAACTTTACCTAGCAACAAAAAACTAAAACAGAGATGACAGTAGAAAATGTTGTGTTTCTTTCTAACCTATCCCAATAACCATCCTGACAGTGAAAATCGATAATATAAAATGTATGGCAAAGATGGACACTCATAATGTTAAATATATTATTTTGAAATTGCAGTGCCTCAGGATGCCTTAACATGCCTAAAAAAGGTAGTTGGTAGCAACATTAAATGTATGATTACATTATGCATTAGACTCGTTTAAGTATCTTCAGTAAGCATTTAGTGGTTGACAGAGTTTTTGTTATATTGCTTTTAAATACACAAATGCATCCATGTAAGGTACCTTTAAGAGACTTATTATACTGATCAACTTTTGTATATATTACACACTTGATTTTAATGATGATCTTTTACAAATACATAATTAAATCTGTTAGAGAAAGCAGACCATGTGTGTAGTGAATGCTTGCATCGCACCAACTATAATGAGCCAAACAATATTCCTCATTAGACCTTAAAGTTTGCCTTGGTCAACAACCTCCCACATCATCCCTGTCAGCTACAACCACTAAATCAATTTGCAGCTCTGGGTTCCTCACTGGTGCCATAGATCTTTCAACATGTAATGTAATTCTGTTATCCAGTAGGCATAAGCTTTCACCAGACAGAAAAGAATTAGTACTGTTTAATGGATGGATATTAATCCCTCTGAGTCACAACAAAATTAAGTAATAATGTGCTTGTTAATATTTCAGGCCTGGAATTGAGAGGACAGAAAAAGTTCCACTGAGCCACGGCCAGGACTTTTCATCATTACTTATGTTGGACTTAAGTCAGAGAGAGAGAGAGAGAGAGAGAGAGAGAGAGAAGGTAAGGGAGTAAAGACAGAACAAGATGGATAGATAGACAGAGAGGAAGAAAGAGTCAGAGGAGAGTCTGAAAAAATAAACTAGAATATACAGAGAAGAGAAAGAGTAAGAGAGAAAAAGAGAGCAAGATGAATAGACAGACAAGGAGAAACAAAGTGTTAGGATTAGAAAGCAAAAAGAATGAATTACAATGAAAAGACAGCGAGGGATAGAGAAGGAATGAACTCTATATATATATATATATATATATATAACCATTTAATGGAAAGGACATAATTGCAAAAATATTTAAAATTCATATTGAGTGAACAACACCTTGCTACATTCACCCCTGCAAACTAAACATGTGCTTGCCATGGGTAAATATTCAGCTGCAGTGGTTCGTCTGAGCAAAAAAAGGGACTAAGCCAAGTGCAAACATACACAAAGCACATCTTCTTTATTAGTTTCCACTTGGTTAAACACAGAGGTATGGCATTCTATTGAATTCCTTTTTTAAACAGACTTAATCCTCTGAGCTGGAAGGGCTTCAAAAAGCTTTCTTTCACTTTTAATTAGAAATACAGTGCCTGTTGTGGTTACGTTGCTCTGAAAGCCTTATGTTCACATTCCAGAGAAGTATAATTCATCATGATAGGAGACGTTGTTGTGGGCTGAGAGGTAGTTTTAGCTTTTGTTAAAGTATGAAACACCATCATTATTGCACACATTACTTAAGACCATGGAAACCAATGCTGATACTGAGAAGGTTGTTGTTACATAGCCGTGAGCTTATCAATAAGGTGCTATAGGTTTTCTCCTCACATTGTACAACTATTCACCCTTTTATTTAGTATAAAATGGTCTTTAGTCTCTTTAACTAATGGTGCAGAGAGATACCGTGTTATGCATTGTCTGTTGTTCAATGATGCACCAAATTATATGCTATATTTCCCTGATAAATGTGTGTGCTTTGTTCTTACACGTCTCTTATTATGTAAATTATTGCCTTCTAGAATGCCCAATGACATCATTCCTTTAATTCTATACTCGGCTCACACAGACCCCCAGTGGTGCAAAGATGGCACTGCATAAACTGCATTATTTCTGTAACATGGTCATATAATTTAAGTACATAAATCATTACACCCTTCTACAGAAAGAAAACTGTATCTAAAATACATACATTATAGGGATGAAGGTGGATGCATACACTAAGAAACAGAGCATGCGTTTCTTTAATGTGCATATATTATGTTCAGATGGCCTGCACCTGTGCCCTCTGCGTGTTTGTGCTGGTGCCCCTCTCGTCCTTACCCCTCTCAGGGTGTGCTTAACAAAGCACAAAAAAATGCTAAGCAGTCTATTGTTTTCTCTGAGATGACTTAATCAAGCTATACCCTTATTACAAGTTTCTTTGTGGTTCCAGGCTTTGGGCCAGGAGTTCTTTGGAGATAGAAAAAGAGAGAAAGTAGTTCTATATGCTTGCAGTGCCAGGAGCTTGTACAACAAAAGCCTTTCCAGCACTACAGCCCTTTACTGAGAGCCAAGTGCACAGTGGGCAAGCCATAAAAAAGAGACAAAAAAACGGTGGGACTGTGCAAATCTACTGACATCTGAGCTAAGGCCATTTAACTCCACGTGATACACCAGCTCAAGGCTTAGTTAAGTGTTAGGTGCTGCAGAGAAAGAACTGCAGTGTGTAAGTGTTAGGCGATAAACATCAAGCATCAGGTGTATGATTTGTAACCAACATGAGTACAGCTACAATGAATATGTAGTTTTCTTAGAAAATAAAACTGACAACTGACGTGTTATCTAAATTATATAAAGATTCACACTGGTATATAAGGGTGAACTGCTGTGCACAGGTGTGATGGCCGCGCATTGAGAGGACAAAGAACAGCGCTTTCGCGCAAACAAGCATTATTGCAATACGTTTAGCTTCAGTGTTTTATTTATAGAAATATTTGCGCAAAATTGGTCGTCTCATTTTGCCTTTCGATGTAAATAAAACGAAAAAGAATAGGGCTTGTGCGTGAGACAGGAAAGGGAGCGGTGGTGATATAATGTTATTTTACAACGAATCGTGTGCAGTTGTGTAATTGTGCCTAATCGTTGTGCAAATTCCCGTTCCCATTTGTGTGTGCGTGCGGGTGTGTTTTATTAATACGCTTTATAACTGTAAATTTGCAAGATTGCGGTAGTGCTGCTTTTTCCTCTTTGAAAGTAGTTTTTCTTTTGAGGGCTTTGAATCGTGCTAAAGAAATCACGCTGTTGATCTGCTCCCAAATTCGAAGCGCAAAGAGCCCCGCCCCTCTCCAGGCTCCTTCTCCAGGCTTATAACCAGCAGCTCCGCGCGCAACCCAAAATACCCAAGACAAGCGCTGGACCTGACTGCATCTGTTAGCTATTTAACGTTTCTCTCGGTACGGAATATTTCTTTTCCGTTTTATCCTGCACAGAGAGGCGCAGTCGCGCCGCTCAGGAGTCAGGGCAAAAAAAAAGGCGAGATGGATTTTTTGAACCACAGCTATTTAAGCGCGCGCACGTCCTGTGACTACACGTTCAACTTCTGGAACGACTATCTGGGCCTGTCCACGCTGGTGACGCAGAGCAGCAAGCGCGGTCCGGGTGGCGGAGCGAGTCCGAATTCTATCACCGAGTCTCTGAAAGCCACACTTGGCTTGGACGACTCAGCACCGTGCCCGTGCGCCGCGCACTTGGACTACTGCTGCTGCTCTTCCTCGTGCTGCTCCTCTTCCTCCTCGTGCAGCTGCTGCTGCCCTCCCGCAAGCCCGCCGCCGTCTTCCCTGCTTGAGCTCAAGGAGCGTTTCTCGGCGCTCGGCCCGTTCCGTGGCCACGGCGCAGGGATTGTAGGGCATGAGCGCGATGCAGGATTCGGAGGGAGTGGAGGAGGAGGAGGAAATTTCACCCCTTTCGATTTGTTTGGCGCTGACAGAAAGGTGCGCAAAACAGCGGTGGCGCGCGCCAAGCAGGAGCCCAAGATCTGTGTGTTTTGCCGGAATAACGGCGCGCCTGAAGAGGTGTACGGCTCGCATGTGCTAAAGGCGCCCGA
Source organism: Sisor rabdophorus (assembly GCA_026260075.1). NCBI lineage: Eukaryota > Metazoa > Chordata > Actinopteri > Siluriformes > Sisoridae > Sisor > Sisor rabdophorus. The sequence continues at coordinate 12,102,452 of JAOTQW010000029.1, read as the reverse complement.
CGGCCGCGTGATGTGCCCGATTCTGCGCGCATACACGTGCCCGCTGTGTAGCGCCAACGGCGACAACGCACATACCATCAAGTACTGTCCGCTGTCTAAAGAGCAGCCTGCGCCTCGAGCGCTCAAAGGAGGCCGGGTTGTGGGCGGTAAGCGCGTCAAAATCTTTTAAAAGAAAAAAAATGCACCGATCTACACGCGCTCAGTAAATAAATCACCTACATTTATTGCACTGAAACTTTTTTTCCCAGTTGACTGTTCCAGTCGCGGCTTTCCGAGTCTTAACTTGCTAGACTGTAGAATTTATTAGACAAATAAGAAATCAATGTTTTTTTTCTGTTAAAAATCCTTTATATTTTTATAGACGCTTTATTTCCATAGTTTATTCTATACTTTATTCATAAAAATCTGTTTTTTCCCCACGTGTGACTTAGATTTTTATCCGTTCCTATTCAGTTACCTTTATATAGTTAAATAAAAAAGATGCTATTTTGATTTGTTTAAATGGGCATGAATGTTAGAATCCGCAACAGAGCAAATACATATTTTCTTTACTGTAAGATATAAGATTACACATTGTGTTATGTCTTTTAAACCAAAGTTAAGTTTGCCACCTTGAGAAGTTTTTATTTCCAATTCACTGAAGTTTTCTCCTTTGGTTTATTTGGCCCAGTACGTTCTTCTGAAAATCCACCACATGTTTTCCTTCCCTCCCAGGCTGATATTTGATATGGGCGAGGAAGAGAAAAAAAAAACAAGCTCAGAAACACAATGGGGTCTCTGTTGGATGCTGCATGGTCTTAGCATAACCTCAAAATGAGTGGATGCCCACCCATACTGGCATGGTGACAGACATCAGTGTGGGCTAATTTTTCAGCCAGACCTTTTTTGAGATGTCTTTATTAGGCCAATAGAAGGTGCCCTGCTAATGTTTACACCCCAGAAATAGGGGAACACACACTGGAAAATGCATCTTGAGGGGAAACTGTCTGGTGCCGGAGCTGACCTTTTGCCCAAAACTTTTACACTTTACCCTTTTAGCCTGAAAACCATCACAGGCAAATGTGATGCAGAGAAAATAGCAGATGAGTCATAAAAATAATGCAGGCTGATAACTGTCCAAAGGTCAGTGCTGAAGCAGAACAAAATGAATGTTCTTAATTTTTAAAAAAGCCTTTTTTTGTTGTATTTGTTTTGCGTTGTTTTTGTAAAACATTGCATTTCCCCCCTTTTTTGCATTGTGTAAAAAAATGAATCCAAAAGAATGATGCAAAAATGTTGTGAATGTACAATTTTAAACATGCAGAACTGCACATGGTCTGACCATTTGTTTACCAAAGGAATTCAATTGTAATGAAGTAAAGTACATAGATTTGCTGTAATGTAAATAAAACTAAAAGTTGAGTCATGTCTATTCAGTATTTTAACATTAAAAAGTGACTTTAGAGGGTGCTACCTCAACGATATTTTGTACTTACATGTAAAATGTCAATAGCAATTTATTAATATAGCGCTGCCATTTATAATAAGGGTTTTTAATAGTATTTTTGACCTTTGTATAACATAATTGTATTTTTCTTTCATTGCATTCCAATAAGCTCTTAGCATTGTTTGCCAATAGGTGATGGCTGAATATAATGATGAAATATCTTACTATTTTTTAGTTCAATGTTCAATGTTGCATTCTTGTTAATAACTGAAAGATTAAAGGAAATATGTTGAAAAAAATGTAGACAATTTGCCACTTTTAACTGAGGTTTGTAATTAAATGAAAACAGGACTAAAAGAAACACTGTCGGATTTTGTTATTTATATTTTGTCACAATTTTCCTTTTAGCAACTGTGGAAAGGGAATGAATTCATTAAAGAAATAAACTTCTTGTCAAATGCTTTAACCCGTGCACTTAACGCGTCCTACGTATTTCCAGTGCTGTTTAATGCTGCCAGTTGTCGGGTGAGGTTTTTTAGTAAATGTTACTGAACACTTTTTTGTTAATGGGTTACTTAGAGTATACAGACATGGCTAAACACACAGGTCAGTGTTAGCTGCTCCAATAATTTAATGTGATGCAGTGTTACAGATTCAGTTCACAGTCAGAGAGAGAAAGAAAGAGAGAGAGAGAGAGAAAGAGAGAGAGAGAAAGGCAGCAGACTTCAAGGTTAAGAATAGCTGCCTACAGAAGAGCAAGTGGTGCTGTTTCTATTTTCACAATGTGGATTGGTAAACTTGATTGTCTAATTTTACTTCCAGAATGAGATTAGCTGTCAGCTCATAACTTTTATACGTTTCAGAAAAATAGCAGTAACAAGGGCAGAGGGCAGTGTTCTCTTTTTATTCCTTTGCATTTTTTCAGTAATTCTTGTCACACCTTCAGGTATGCTTGCCCACTTTTTTTTAAACTCTGTCCCACACAAATGTGCAACACCACACACATACAGAAATAGGGCACTAGTACAGCAGGGATTTTTTTTCTTACAATGGCCAATAGTGGCCACACAAACACACACACAATAAGATTTATAACCAATTTGCTTCTTGAACACTTGTGTTTTTAATAAAGTAATGCTTCAACAAATCCAGTCGAGAAATTTCCAGTTAATTTGTTACCTGTATTATAAAAACGTAGAAGTGTTTGGGAACAAGAGCATATCAGCCAAGAAGTGGTAGGCCACGTAAACTGACAGAGCGGGTTCAGCGGATGCTGAGGGGCATAATGCAAAAGGTTGCAAACTTTCTGTAGTCAATCGCTTCAGACCTCCAAACTTCATGTGGCCTTCAGATTAGCTCATGAACAGTGCACAGAGAGCTTCAATAAATAGGTTTCCATGTCCAAAAAGTGCATTGCAAAGTGGCAGATGCAGTGGTGTAAAGCATGCCGCCACTGGATTCTGAGTATTGGACTGACGAATTACGCTTTTCTAACTGATAATCTGATGGACGAGTCTGGGTTAGATGGTTGCCAGAAGGATGGTACTTGTCTGACTTCATTGTGCCAAGTCTAAAGTTTGTTGCAGGGAGATTATGGCGTAGGGTTATTTTTCAGAAGCTGGGTTGGTCCCTTAGTTTCTGTAAAAAGAATTCGGAACGCTTTAACACATCAAGACATTTTGGACAATTCCATGCACCCAACTTTGTGGGAACAGTTTGGAGCTGGCCCTTTACTCTTCCAACATGACTGTGCACCGGTGCACAAAGCAAGGTTTATAAAGACATTGATGACAGAGACTGGTGTGAATGAATTTGACTGGCCTGCACCTCCTGACCTCAACATGCTGAAACACTTTTGGGATGAATTGAGGCGGAGACTGAAAGCCAGACCTTCTCCAACATGTGACCTCACAAATCCGTGTCTGTAAGAATAGTCAAAAATTCCTATAAACACACTCCTAAACCTTGTGGGCAGCCTTTCAAGAAGAGTTTAAGCTTTAAAGCTGGAAATCGTCGACTGACATCATATTATATCCTCTGGATTAGAAATGGGATGTCACGCAAGTACATATGTACATACATACATACATACATACATACATAAATAAGTACACTATATTGCCAAAAGTATCCGCTCACCTTCCTTGACTTGCATATGAACTTAAGTGACATCTCAATTTTAATCTATAGGATTTAATATGACGTCAGTCCACACACATATATACTTTCTTTCTGTGTTTGAATGTTTTCTCTGTGTTTCTGTGGGTTTCTTTCAGGTTCTTTCCACTTACAGTGCAAAAACAAGTATGCTAGGTTGTTTGGTGATTTAAAATTTTTAAGGAGTGAGTTTGTGTGGTTGTTTTTTTAAATATTGCCCTCCGATGGACTGGCAAATTGTCTAGGGTGTACCCGTGCTTCTCACTCTATGAAAGCTGGGATAGACTCAGCAGATTCCTGTGACCCTGATTAGGAATAAGTGGGTGTAGGTGTTCACTTTTTAGATGCATGGATGGATGGACAGTTGCTTCAAAAGTTTTTTTAGATTAAAATCAAGCTATGGTCATTCAGTCATTCATGACTACAGGATAATCTTCCCTAATTCATTTATCATTTACACATTCACCCCTATGGGCAATTTATAGTCACCAATCAACCTAATGCACATGTTTTTGGACTGGGGGAGGAAACCGAAGTAGCTGGAGGAAATCCACAGGGATAACGTGCAAACTCCGCACAGAAAGACCCCAAGCCTGGGTTTCGAACCTGGGACCTTCTTGTTGTGAGGCAACCGGGCTAACCACTACATGTTAACCATGGACCTTGCTTTCATCTCAGGGGTATGTCATACTGGAACGTTGTTTGGGCCTCTTAGCTGCAGTAAAGAAATAATGAAGTGCTATAATATAAACAGACATTCTGGACAACTGCGTGCAGTGATTTGGGACGACACACATCAGTAAATAGGGTGCTGATAAAGAGTGTTTACACACTTCTGGTAGTATAGTATGTTGTGTGTATTGCACATCCTAGTCTGCTTGTAAGTTTTTTTTTGCTGTTTGTCATTTTATCTCACTTTTGGCTACATTTCAGCATAGTCTATTTAAATAGATACTGCAGCTCATATTGCCGTAGCCACGTTTTTATATACAATGGTCTCCAAAAGCTCTCCTTTTGACTGCAGACAGGAAACATGTCAATTTCATAGATTATATATATCCGAAGCATATTTAGAATTTATTGCGTGTTTGGTTTCTTTTCTCGGCTTAGAAAATAAATTAAAACTGCATGTCAGCTCTCTGAGAAACGAATACTATATAGACAATACAGATCTGATCAGATTGAATTATTTTGGTTCACTGCCACATAAAATAATCACATATTCAAAATGTGCATTACAAAGCATTTACAAAAAGTTTATGTAAACTTTAATATAATTTTTTTGTCCTGTACTATTGATTTTAACTCCACAATATGGCACTCTGATGGGTTATTGGCTGCAGGTCAAATTGAACCTAATATCCTGCGATTTGTAAAGCAGCGGCCAATTGAAATAAAAAATCACTTTAAAACTCACATCTCATCTAAAACTGATTACCTCATTCATTGTGCATTATATCATAGGTGTCAAACTACAGCTAGGAAAGTAATAACACAGCACGGTAGAGATTTCAGAACTCTACCCTACGTGATCTGACTCAAAATAGCCTTAAAAATAAGGTGAATTGATTGAGATACTAAGACTGAGTTTCTGTTCTCCTCCAGGATTAGACTGTTACATTACATTTGCTCAGAATGGCAGCGCAGTCTCTAATTGTTTTCGCCAGATCATTACAAAAAAGAAAGCAGTAATAAGGCCGTTTCAGAGCAGCGATGATGGACTCACTAAACCGGCAATGGATGTGAAAGTCTCAAGAGTAATACTGGCTTGCAGCCAAGCATAAAACCCATTCTAGAACATTGATATGGAGAATCTCTACTTTGTGACCACTTTAGTTCTAGTGTATCAAAATATTTGTGCATGCAACTAAGTATCTTCCATGATGTGAATTTTTGTAATTTTATGATTAATTATGCTTTTAGTGCTTCACACAATTTAAGTTTTAGGATTTTGTTGACTAAAATAAACACAACACTATTATGCTTCAATTAAGGTAGAATGCAGACTTCAGTATGATCTTATAGCAAAATGAAAAAAAAAAACAACATTTTACTGTTTATTAGTAGAGTATTTAAAAATTATTATCCTCTGGCCAAGGACCTTTGGGTTCCAATTCTACCTCTAACTAGTCAGATGCCATTATTGATACTATTGATAACATTATTTCTATTAATTAAAGTGTTTTTATAACCTTAGAGGTTACTATCATGTGTACTATAAGTATAATATGTAAATATTGTGTATTATGTTTCGCCATCATTTATATTCATATTTAATGGTTATCCACCCAATAAAACCTTCAAGAGCATTACATAGATGCTAGTTTTATGTATCAGAAAGAGACAGAGAATTTGTCAGACAAAGATTTTGACAGACAGCAGAATAATGACAAGAGTTTTAGACCCACTTTAGTTGGTGAACTGGCCCAAAACTTTGTTTATTCATACATTTATTCGTTTCGTCATCTTCTATACTCACTTATTCCTTATCTCTGGGCCTATCCCAGCACACAACCACACACACACACACACGCCAATGGGCAATTTAAAGTCACCAATTAACCTTATGTACATAAGATGTTGAGGTTTTCTTTGGGAGTGACAAGGTTGGACAGGATTAGAAACAAGTTTATAGGGGGGCGGCTCATGTTGGGTGTTTTGGGGGGAAGACCAGGGAAGCCAGATTAAGGTGGTTTGGACATGTCCAGAGGAGGGAGAGTGAATA
>JAOTQW010000029.1:12004681-12015190 GCA_026260075.1 Sisor rabdophorus | reverse complement strand
AATTTAGCGTCACCAATCAACCTAATGCACATGGTTTTGGACTGTGGAAGGAAACTAGACAAGTTTTGTAAATGTACAAAATTTTACAACAAGATTTTTCTAAATCTGATTTAATATAATTTAGACATTCTAAACACATATAAACTTTTTTTAAATATTAAACACAATAAAATATTATTGTTGAAATATTATTGTTATTATTATGGGTGTTATCAAGTATTTGAATCCAGAAATATATGCATTCCATAAGCTAACAATACTGAAGTAGAAGCATAGGGGGAAATTGTGAAAAAAGCTACTGAACAAAGTGCTCTCTTGATTTTATTTTTATAGAATATGTCACATAGCTATGACTACACAGGCAAAAACAATATTAATTTAAAATATATTATATACTGAGGTAGCACAGTGGAACCGGCAAGGGGTCATTCCGTGCAGAGTTTGCATGCTCTTCTTGTGTTGGTTTACTGTGGGTTCTCCAGTTTCCTCCCACAGACCAAAAACTATGAATTACCCATAAGAATAATTGTGAGTGTGTGTGGTTTTCTGTCTATGTGTGGCCCTGCGATAGACTGGCAACAGGGTGTACCTCAGTCCAGGGTGTACCTCTGTACCTCTAGGTTTCATATAGAAATATAATTAATAATTCGATCACACTTCTTGTATGAAAATTTGGTACAAATTTGATTGTATTGTTTTATTTAAAAAAGTTGTTTAATAAGATGATTTTTGAAAAAGAAATGATACACCAAACAATGCATACATAACCACATCTATTAATATAGGATACTACTAGAATAAGTAATCAATTTTAAAATCATCATACAGTATTATGGCAAGTCTCATGCATTTCTTTATTTTAGGTCTCAATATAACTAAGGAACACATTCTATCTAACACATTCACTTTAACATGTTTAGAACTGATTTATGACCACAAACCTTTTTAAGACTGGTGCAGATCATTACATTCCTGAAGTGGTAACATATTTTGGGTTATTTTGATCTCTAAACCCAGGCCTTAACCTCCCAGCCTGACCCATGTGTGTCCTTCCACATCAACAATCAGCTCCACCTCTTTGTGTTTTCTATCCTGTCCTCTCTATCCTACTTTTTCTGCCCCCATTCCTCCATCTTGATGAAGAAGAAAGGAAGGTTGAGGCTGGTGCCACTGCCTGGCTAATTAGAACCAGGGTCCCTTAAAACGGGAACTTTAGTAAAACATGCCGTAAAATCCTGAAGTGTAACCATAAACCACCCGATTTCTTTCATTCTTTCAGAGGGGACTTAGAGTGAAACCTGGGTGTAAACTTTTACGAGCACCCCTGGGGTCACCCGTAAACCCGTTAATAGAGATGAGATACGAGGGGGTTTCCGAGGCCTCCCATTTAGTTATTTACTCTTCTTAAGTTTTGTTGTTAATTTTTCACATTATTTAAAAGGTTTGCAATTGATATGCTTCGTTTGTCGATTATTAAGTGGTTCTAAACAGAATATAAGCAAGTCTGGAATTCAGATAAAATACGAAAGAAAAAAAAAGGACTGATACATGTCCGCTTGCAGTATAAAATGCCCATCGTTTAAGTAGTAGGTCCTGGCACTGAAAGGTAGCGTTAACCTTGTTTTAATAACAGCCTTGAGGGAATGTGACTTTAAGCTCTCAGATTCATTTTATGCTGGGTCCATTAGGCATTAACAAGCTGATGTTTTACCGATATACTTAAGCCTTCTTATTAGATTAATCATATTTATACTTAATTTTAAGCAAGCAATGTTGATTTGTATATCAGCTGTGTTTATGATACCTTAACTCAGCTGAGTCAAGTTTAAAGACAAACATTATAATATATATGTTTAATATCTTTGGTCAATATATTATTCTGTCTATAAACAAAAGTAATGACCTAAAAGAAGCATTAAGAGGGATTTCGATCAATTTTTGATACATTTTTGATAGTTTTATTATAGTATTTATTTTGCCACATTAACTCATAAAATGAGTTTAAATGCCTGAATATTTATCCACCGCAGGAAGCTGTAGAACACTAGATAACAGATTGTAAGGTCAGGAATAATATTAAAACTTTTTGCATGATTACATAATATTAAGACGCTCTGTTTATTTATTTTACATTATTAAGTATGTCTATGTCCAGACTAAAATTTATGAAGGTAAATGTAAAAACTTGCTGATACATATATGATTTTTAGGCCTGAGGGAAAACTAATTTGACTTGTTTCAAATCTATTAGCACAGGAATGATTATTGTGCTGAAAAAACCTGACTAAACTGTTTGTTAATTTTACAAATGATAATGGTGTTTTTTGCCAGTCACAAAGCTCCCTTGGGCTAAAGTAAACATGCAATGTACTTAAATGACACTTCCCCGGTTTACATGTCTCTGTTAGCATAGTTGGGAGGGCAGTGGGCTACATATTTCAGTCCTATCTCAAATTTCCTTGAATCCTGAGCTGTGCTAGCCTTTAGACCACCTCCGATTAATCTTCCCCAACATAGCGCTTTTATAATTTGGCATTACCGAAGCCATTAAAGCTGGTTATGGAGCTGCTCAAGGCTCCCAGTTGGCCCTTTGCACCTTGGACGAGTCTCCAGTGAAGTAGGTCCTTAAAGCAGGGTGAAGAGATCAGCCAAAGGAAAACAAGGATGATGAATGGGAGAAAATGAGGTCCCTTTTGCTTTCTTTCATCTGGCCTGATTCTGGTCTTCAGTGAGCCATTAACCCAAAGGACAACTGTCCATCGGCTTGGTGAGGAATTAACTCCCCACGCACACTTCAGGCAAATGTTTATGCCTTAGAAAGGAAAATGGAAAGGGGGACATTTAAGGAATGAAGGTTTTAGAGGAGGATGCAATTACTTTTTGGAGCAGAGGAGGTTGAACTGATTTTATTAGTAATTGCGCTACCAGAGCAGAAAAATGACTTAGTAGATGCACATTTAATATAATGTTGAGGTACCAGTAAACCAATAGTCAGTGTCTTAAACATACAAATAACCCATGTTAAATGTAAATAAAATGCTCCCCCGTTTGGTCAGTTTTATCAGCCTGATGTAAGCATCTATTAGTGGTGGCTTTTTCTGCCTGTCTGATTCAGGGTGCATGGGAAATTCATGGGTCAGCAGTTGGACTTTTCCACCTCCAATGATTTGCTGATAGAAATTTCAAAAAGTGGCAGTTCACAGGGGAGGTAAATATTGCTGTGCTCTATGAGAAAGTACTCAGCTATGGGTTCGGTTCGCAGAAAGTCCATTCAACAGCACCTGCACAAGGGTGAAACCAAATCACTACTGAACTCCAGAAGTTTGAAAGAACGGGTTCGGGGTCAGAGAAAAGGGAGAGAGGGAGAAACAGCCGGTCGCAGACAATATTGCATAGTAATTTGTTTCAAACCTGTTTCTTCTGTACTGGTAAAAGCTTTTCCTTCATCTTCCTTTTATCATTTTATCACTAAGGAACTCGAGCCAATCTCTAACCCCTGCAGGCTCGGTTCAAAAGCATAAAAACATTTTGTATATTAGTGTAATAATAAAATGATGCTTTATAAACAAGTAGAAATGTATCAGTGCAGCTTTCTAACAGACAGCGTTGCAGTTTATAAGAATGTTTAGTAATAAAAAACAATGAAAAATGTGGACATTAATAATGAAAACATCAAATGCTACAAAGCACTCAAATATTCTTTTTTAATCTTATTGGTAATTAGTATTCTCCAAAATACTGTTTAATTGTATCGTTAGAACAAATCAACTGAATTGTGAGCGGTCTAGTATAAATTGAGTAGGCTAAACTAGATAGCACACAGGAACATGCATGCTGGGAGAGAGGAAATAATTAAGCTTTGAACTGGAAAGAGGCGTTCAACCCTTTACACATCTTTCACCTTACCTGCTGTGTTTTTCCTATTGATTAAATTCTCTTGTATTTAGATTTTTTTACATTAGTCTCAGTATTTCTATCCAAAGGTCACAGCTACTCTCTATATGTTACATTATTTGTTGCCGCTAAAATAACCCACACTTTAAGTGACATATAGAAATTATTGCTCAAGCAAATTCTCCCCTAAGCATACTTAAGCTTATGCTTGAGCTAGAGGACTAGAGATGATAAATGTTCACGTGTGGTTGGTCCTTATTCAAAACTAACATTTGTCCAAAAAACCCATTGATTTAGTTGTCATTTCTGGGTTAAGACCAGATACAATAATAAGCTTTGGCCTCACACGGTAGCAATAAACACAATAAACGCAAGGCTTAGGTCTCACCGTTGACATTATGAAGTGCTACAGTTATGTGCAAGCCAGCCACTGAGTAAAAACAAACCAAATGTCAGCATGGTTGCAGCCTTTTCTCGACTGGACAAACGGAGCAGCAGGCCGTAATGAAACCTTGCCCTGACTGTTAGCACTGCCACGACCTTTCAGTTTCCATTGTCATGCTGGCATTTTCTCCAAATGGAAAATAACAGATGAAAGAAAACCTGCTAAAGAAGAAATACAAATTTTTTTTATTTCACTCCGCAGCATTTTATCGATTTGAACCAGTGTAAACTTTGCAGAAGGGTCAATGTTTAATGTTTGTTAATGCTTACATAATACCTCATGGCTGCAAAGCAAGATTTATGTCCTCAGGCTTTTATACAATACCAGTAGTGAATGATAATTTTAAGTAGGTCACTTTGGACTCAATAGCTTCAGCATTCAAAAGCTGCAGTTTAATTGTCTTTGGAGTAAACCTATCAAAAGAAAAGATACACGCTAGACTGGAAAGCTTGTCATTATTACTTTGTCAGAATAGTGTTAGAGGTCTGTGATACAGAGTATAGATTCCTCCCTTGTGGATACGCTGTTGATACAATATTACATTCTTCTGAGGCAAATGGAAAAAAAAGTGGCAGGAGATCTGAAGGTGCTTGATGGTTTAGATAAAATGGCTGGTTAATTATTCAAGAGGCTGATATTACAAAAGAAAATCTACTCTCATCATTATTAAAAGCTGTGGTAATTACTTCAGAGCATATCAGGGTTCCACTTGCAGCTCTAATGTTGTTAGCGGCACCTGCATGTGTGTAATTGGTGAAAATGAGCATGGGCTATGTGCTATAAAGGACATAAAGAGAGCGTGAGAGAGACAGAAAGAGAGATAGATACAGAGAGAGAGAGAGCTTCAGTTTACTTTGTTTAGTGAATGACAATGAAAAATCCACTCTCTAATTCAAACTGCTTCTTCATTCAATTACTGTATATTTTTATAATAAAGGTATGCACATCGAATATGGTATATTGTAGTATTTTGCAATTGTTTGTTATTATAATAACTGATATTATGATTTATCTGATTCATGTTTCCATTCAAACACTCAGGGCTTTCGATTAAGGTTAGGTTGTTTTAGGATTAACATTGGATTAGCTTTAATGCAATACTTTATAACTTATAAGTAATTTACTATTATTTTATTTAGAAATGGATTCTTCTTCTTTCTTTCTTTCTTTCTTTCTGACCCTCTAAACTCCCAATAGCTCAGTTGTATAAAATAGATGAATGTAAGTTGCTCTGAATAAGAGTGCCTGTAAAATACCGTAAATGTCTTCAGTTTTCAGAGATATAATTACCCCTGAATTAATGGTTCAGATTATGGGCTGAACTGAGAAGCTTTCACTGAGACATTGCAAATCCAGAAAGGTGATATATTCAGTCTAGCCAGTCTGAACTCTTAAAAAAAACACTGTGTCAGTATAGCTTGTCATCACCACAAATTAGATGAACAGGCTCAGTTATATAGAAAATATACTTTAAATATTATAATTACAGCATAATTCTACTCCAGACTATTGTAACTAAGTTATCGAGTTCTAATTAAAATAATGAAACACTAACAAACAGAATCATCATAAGCGCCTCAGAGTAAACATGATGATGGAATTTGATGGACACAGAATACCATGTCTCTGTATTTTAAATAGAGCTTTATATAATGAAAAAGCAGATATTAGGTGAATATAATATATTATAAAAATTTAAAAGAATCCCCCATTGCTGTAGCTCGAAGTATGTGAGAATAAGTTTGTCAAGCATCCTTCTGCATATTTGTATGTATGACACGCCTTCAGTCTGTTACCTTTGTCCCTCTGCACTCTCTACATCACTGCAAGAAAAGGAAGGAGTCGCTACCAGATGGTTAAACAAACACATCACCCAACTGCCTATAACTCAACTCCACTTAGCGAGTGCTGTCAGTGTATCTTTGAGCTGCACAGGGGCCCTTTTTTGCCATCGTATCTACACAGTTAAAAGTATTCAGATATTCTTAAAAACAAACTATTAGAACAGAAACTGAAGCCAGATTTAAAGAGAGTGCATTTGTCTATTTTAATAGAGTTTCTAACTCATGTGTGCTAAATAATAAGAAAAAATGAGAGGAAGACACCTGGGAGTGTAATGAAAAGAAAAGAAAAGAGATTTTGTGTGTGAAGAAAAAGTGCAGAGTTTGTAAGGGGCGTGTGCGGGGGAGTAGTTGGAACCCTTGGGGCAGGGGTTAAGAGTTTGCAGGTCATGAGGTCGCTCCATTTTCCTTTCCCTCAGCCTCATCCCTCTCTAGAAGCCATCACTGGAGTACTTATGAGAGTAATTTATTACACTGCACACTCCAGTCAGGGCACTTCTAAGAACACATCTCATTTACTCTTTTCATACACAAAAAGTGTGCATAAGAAAAAAATGAAATATACACCACAAACTAATGCTTATACTATCAACCTCATGGAGGATTGTGCTTCAGTGCACTGCTTAAGTGACATTATTATTAAACTGCAATCCTTTTCCATCCAATCAGAGTAGCTCTGTGCTTGGGTGCATCTGAAATTTGCCTTTTGCCCTCTGGTTACTTGATAAATTATCCTCCACTGGGTTGTTGAATGATCTCCTTAATGGAGTCCACATCACTGAACAGCTAACAGATGCTTCACTGAGCAAGCATGCTGAGCCGAAAGGTGCTGCGCTCCCAGGTGACCAGGGGTCACGTTTGCTGCGATATTGCAGTGGAATGTTAAATATGAATTCGTCCAGCCGCTCGTGCATTACCTCTGTTAACAACAGCACCGGGAGAGTTGAAAAGAAAGGGCGATAACCGTTATCGTATGACTCGAAAGCTGCTGCCTGGTAGATACTTGTGGCAACATTATCAGAGAAAAGAAATGATGGAATGGAATAACAATGACTTCTTGGTATGTTTAAAAGATGAAGCTGAAATGTAAATAGCGGTGTCTCTTTTGGCAGAGTTACAGCTGATGGTATAGCATTCATTAATTTATTCGTTCTTCTATACCTGCTTATTTACAGGGTCTGCAGGAGCATATCCCAGTGCACATAGGGCTACGTATAAATAAACAACCACATACACTCACACTGACTCCAATTTAGAATAAACCAATTAATGTACATGTTTTTGGTCTGTGGAAGGAAACTGAAGAACCCAGAGCAAATCCATGCAAGCATGGTAGGAACATGCAAACCTTCTTGCTGTAAGGTGACCGTGCTAACCCTTATGCCACCATGCCTCTAATGGGATGGCACATCTGACAAAAACAGATAACCCCCAGAGTAGAAATAAAGTTTTCTGGGTTTCAGCTTAATGGATGGATGATGCATAATGTGTATGATGATGGATGTTAGTGTGTAATGCTGAACCTGTTGGGCATGTAGCATATGTCCATCATGTCTATCATGATTCCCAGTATCCCCAAGTAACCACTGCTAAGCCACTGACCTAACACTAATACTGATAGAATAGAATAGAATCCTACCTACATTTACAACCAAATTCTAATATTTGTGCCATTAAAATTTTTTCCAATCCGATTTTAAATACTATATGAAGTTCAGCCATGCTAATGTCAGCTGCCCAAAGCCTTCAGAATCATTAGTCCGGCCATGTAACTTTAACTATATTAAACTATATTATATGTACTATGTTAATGATATTATTATATAAAGTTATATTAATATAAACATAAATATTGATTCAAAATTGCTTCAGATGATGTACGTGATACAGTTGCGGTTGTATGGTAGATGTTAAGTTTTATTATTGCGGTTTCTTGCTTTAATAAAAATGGTTTTTATTCTCAATACATAAAATGATTTCCTCTCTGTAATGCCACTTTATTTAGACTTGTGGCGATATTATGAGGTGTTTTTTATCCTAGACTGACTGATACACCATCCTTACCAATTGTTAAATGCTGATTATGCAATAATTTAATTATTCTTTTTTGTTATTCCCCCACCTTAAAAAACTTTATATAATTTGCGAAGTAAGTGCAATTTTAGCAGGTATGTATAATGTGTAAATGTTTATCATTTGACAGAGGACCAGCTCCTCTGTATGAGAAATGTTTCTATTCATAACATAAAATGTCTTTTGCTGCCAGACATATAACTGAGTCGTGACCCTGTAATATGTGTTAAAGAAATGTGTTGAAAAATCCTAATCATTGCAATGCATGTACTAACAAAATATTTGTTCACCCTCATGCTGAAACAAGATCAAATAAATATATTTGTCAGTGTGTCCATGGTTTTATGGTTCAAAGCTAAATTTTCTGTCAGCTGCTAGCTTAAACCTTAACATCAAAAGAAATACAACTGTGCATAAGTTTGCGTGCATAGAAAGAATTATTGTGAAATAATTCTTCTCTGCCAGTTAATTTTTTATGTTGAAAATGGTATTTCACGGACAATCAGCCACTGATAGCGGTCATGGTGCAAGGAATGGAAAGCTCATTCTTGAAGAAAGAATACTAGGCAGGTTGTCCTGAGCTGTGCAGCCTGTCCTGAGTGCAATGATAAAGCATCGGCTCTCACGGAGGAGGATAGATCTTAAAGAGCTGGAATTCATCTCTCCATGCTAACGTTACAACATCCTCTTTACACAGACATTACTGCCAAAGTGCTCTGATGATGTCACCCAACCATCTTGACTTAGATTGATCTATTCTGGAAATAGAGGCAATTCTTTCCTCTCTACTTTTTTTTTTTTGGATGGAAGGACTGAATTTTCCCAGTGCATACTAAATAAATAGGTGTGTCTAAATGTGATTCAATAAACCTGCAGCAGAAACCCAATAAAGACTGAGATCTTAAATCACTTGAACTATATAAGAAGTTATCTATACCTAGTGAAAAGAAATGCAAAGTATACTTGCAGCCAGAGAGATTGTCAGTAAACTCTATGTGTGGTAATGATTGGCTAACTTGAGGTATGCTATTTTGGAACAACAAATTTTGTGCTAAGTATATTTTAGTTGTAATTCAATTGTAGGTAAGCGTTATTTTAAGTGTATTTATTATACTTTTATGTGCTAAACTGGAACAACTTTAAGTACACTTAGTGTGCTTTAAGTTTATGCACCTGTAAGATAATTGCAGGCTTGATTAGTGATCTTAAAGTCTACTACAACTTTAGGTTATTTATTAATGTACTTCAAAAGTAAAATTGAACCATACCTTCCATTTTTTTCTGTCACACACATGATATTTTAACCGTGGTGGACTTGGCAGTGGCAGGGCTCAAACCCAGGTTTAATTGTTCTTCTAATCAACAACACATTGCCGTAACCATTTAAGCCACCGCTGCTTTAACAAAATACATTCAAGGCAGTGTTACAATGTTTAGGACACAGTTATAAATAATACTAAAATATACTTACATGTGGAGAAAATAATGACACTTTATTAATTAAACAAAACTTTAAAATTGAATAATATTTTTCAAAAATATATTTTAAAAAATATACTAAACTAGAATCATTTTAAATGTGTTACACTTTGTATTTTAAAATTAGAAAAAGCATGGTGATAATAAACTTTATATATTAAAGTTTTTTATATTTGTAATGTAATATTAAAACAGGAAATATATTACAAAAACAATAACTAGGAATGCCCACAACTGGGCGGTGCAGTGGTGTAGCGTTTAGCACGGTCTGTATGGAGTTTGCATGTCCTTTCCGTGCTTGTGTGGGTTTTCTTCCAGGCTCTCTGGTTTCCTCTCACAGTCCAAAAACATGACTCGAAATTTCCCATAGAGTGTGTGTGTATGTGTGTGTGTGTCTGTGTGTGTGTGTGTGTGTGTGTGGTTGTTATATGTGCGGCCCGCGATGGACTGGCAAACTGTCCAGAATGTACCCTTGCCTCTCGCCCTATGTGCGCTGAGATGCTGCAGACCCCCTGAGTTTGGGAATAAGCAGGTATAAAAGATAAATGAATGTCTACACCTTCGTGGTTTTATGGTTCATTCATCACGGGTCAAGGGGGTCTGCTGGAGCCTATCCCAGCGCACCTAGGGTGAGAGGCAGGGGGCACACCCTGGACAGATCGCCAGTCAATCTCAGGGCCACACACACACACACACAACCATACAGACTCACCTTCACTCCTATGGGCAATTTGAAGTCACCAATCAACCTAATGCACATGTTTTTGGACTGTGGGA
>JAOTQW010000029.1:11971641-11994174 GCA_026260075.1 Sisor rabdophorus | reverse complement strand
TATATAACAATCAAATTATTTAACTAATTGCTTATTGCTGTTACAAATATTTGTCATCTACAACACTACTACAACTATTACTGATAAAAATAATTTTAAATAACCACTACGTGCTACGCCCTCGCAGCAAAAAGTTTCCAGGCAAGGTTTTTTTCTATGCGGAGTTTACATGTTCTCCCCATGTGTGTATGTGTGTGTGTGTGTGTGTGTGTGTGTGTGTGTCCATGTTCGTCATGTGGCCCTGCGATGGACTGCTCACCTCTTGCTCTATTTGCACTGGGATGTGCTCTCCAGCAGACCCCTGTGACCCCGAGTTAGGGAATAAGCGGGTAAAGAAGATGAATAAATGAACAATAATAATAATAACAACAACAAACTTTTCATTCAATTTGACTCGTTCAGCATTTATCTTTATTCGTTTAAGCTACTAGGCTATTGCTGCAATATATTATTTAGTTATACTACTAGGACAGGTCGCCAGTCTATCGCAGGGCCTAACAACAACAACAACAATTACAATAATACTTAATGTATATATGTATATATGCATCTATGCATACATATATGTATATAAAGCAATAAGTTTTTTAAAGAAAAACTTATAATTATCATCATCATCTATAATATAGAGTCATCGTCAGTGTTTGTGCGGTAACGATAATTTATTATTTTTTCAGGATTATTATGTTTGTTTTAGTAAAGATAATTACTTGACAATAATTATTTGATAATTATGATTTTATATTTTAAATAATAATAATAATTTTTAATGTTTAATTATTTTTATTAAATGTGATTATTATTAACACATTAACTTAAGATGCTTATAATAATACATTATTTGCAACAATAAAACTTATTATGATTATAATAAATATTTTTATTATACATCACCAATCATCACCGACTTGCATATAAACGTATTTCGTATATTCCGAGAAGCACAGTGTCGGTGCTTTAAAACATTATATATTATTGAGTAAATAACTCTATAGCTGACATTATCTCTTGGTGTCTCATCAGTTCAGGCTCCACTTCTGCACAGATGTCTGTAATCAGTGATGCCACTCACTCGGGACAACAAGAAAAATCTTTAGGACACAATGATTTTTTATGATCTAGACTAAGCGTATAGAGTTTAATACTGGGGTCCGGGCTCTCCGGGCTGGCGGGGGATGAGAAGGGCGAGACCGTTTGTCTGCACCTTAGAAAGGAGGGAGGAGGTCGCCCGGTCGGGAGTCTAAACATTTGTCATCCACTAAAAAAGAAAACATCAACAGGTTACTGAACACCGCCTTCAAAAGCAGCGAGGGATGTAAAACAGTGGGTGACGACGATATTTTTAATTGTTTCAACGTTGAGCAGGAGACTTTTTCCTGTGTTATAGGCTACCCCACCGTCTGTCGCGTAAACCCCGCTAATTAAGCCGCTCACTGCAAGTGACGTCAACCAATGAAAAATTCTCACGCGCCAGCACAACCCTGTGACATCAGTCTGAATAGCTCCATTAATTGGTCGCATATTTTACTGCCGGGTAACGACTGGTGTCTGTCAACGTCGATCAAATACCATAAATAATATGGCATGAAAATAAAAATACATATTTAGTTTTAATAACATGTTTTTTTTAGGGTATAGCTAATAGGAAAGTGGGTCTGGAAAGTATTTTGATTTAAATTTGTACTTTGTGAATTAGTAAACGAATTATATAATAATAATTATTATTATTGTGTTTATTATTATTAGGAGTAGTAGTAATAGTAATAGCAGTTTTTGTAGTAGTAGAAGTAGTAGTATTAACAATACTACAGTTGTTTTTGTTGAATAATGGATTGTTAGTTTACTGGTAATTCTATAAAGCAAATGAGGCTTGATATTACTTAATTAATGCTGATTAAATGTTCGAATTAAACAAATAAACACCAAAAAAAGATAATAAAATTTAGGGGAATTTTAACTTGAATTAATCTAACATTATTTCATTGTTTTACATTAACACTACATGCAAATAGCGCAAGGCGCTAGAATGACTAGTATACTTTATAACACACTTGGACCGTCACCCTGGTTGAATGTGTGTGTTATACAGTAAATCGTTTTTTAGAAAGTGACGAAAATAAACTGTGCGTCTTTTCCAAAACACTGTGAGTTCTGTAAACTGCTGTCCTATCCGATGCAATACAGTCACACCTACAGCTTTGATTTAGAGTCATTTAGTTCGGTATTTACGTGCACCTGTTTGGACCTGAAAATGTGTGTGTGTGTGTGTGTGTGTGTGTGTGTTTGCAGACTAGAAGCCTCTAAAATAATAACACACTCCTAGAGGGAAATGAATAAAGCCTTGGAGGTAAAAAGAGAAAAAGCAAATATTAAGTGTTACACGAGTTTCTAATGTAATTTCTGATTAAATGATGAATCCTTAGTGTAGAATTCTTAGATGACTACATGAACCATAATAAGGGTAGCAAAATGTGGTTAGATCATTATTTATACCGTCTAAGGATAATAACTATTAACGATGTAAAGAAATCCATCAGACGGAGATCCACCGCAAGACGGAAAGTCCCGCTTAAATCCGATGATTGATAGTGTCAGGCGCTCTGCATCTAATTAAAGTTTAAGCCAAATAAAGCGCTTGAGATGAACAGAGCTGTGGGGATCTGCGTCTTTCAAGCTCGGTTCAACTGTATCATCAGTATTATCCACTGAGTTAAACTGAGTTTCATGCGTTGAGCATTTGAGAGAAATGTAACACTGTGCTGAATCCATTGAGCGGCGCTTTGGTCCTGCTGTAGAAACACTACTGTCGGTGTGTGAATATCTCCATACATCAGAACAGAAATAATATCCATGTGCAATTAGAAACTATTTCAGTGTCTGCCTAAACAGTCCATACTTTAGGACTAATTTGGGTATTGTCTAAGATTCTATTGCCTCACAGATATTAATAAACTATCACAGGGATTACCGGATTTTATAGTCATTTGATTAATATAAGAAGATAAATCGGATAGAATATGTGGCTCACCTGTTAATCACTAAAATTACAAAGCGAAAATAATGTCAATCTAAAACAAATCAAATGACATTAGATATATTACATTGATTTCAATACTGTTTTTTCAATACAATTTCAACACTATGAATGTATGATTTAAAAAATTGAACGGCAACTCAGTTATTTATTCACTTTTTATGTGTTCGTTTTACTGAAAAAACATAAATGTTGTATAATAAAAAGTGTAAAATATAACAGCTCTAAATGTAAAAAATTATAATAAATGCTTATTTTATTACGCATATATATATATATATAGTAAATAAAATAGCTGTTCTGTATACACTAAATAATAGTTGATCTGCCTCTTTCCCTTTCCCTCTCTCTCCCTCTCTCTCTCTCTCTCTCTCTTTTTCTCTCTCCCTCTGTGTGTGTGTGTGTTACTCATTTACTAAACATCCTATTCATCTCGATTTGGTGTCACCCACGTGGACCGCTGTGGATCTCCTCTAATAGATTGTCGTGCTGTTTGCTGGGCTTTTGGCTTGCCTCGGTCCCTCTCCTCATGTCACCATATGGTGATCCTGGCATGGACAATGAGATGTGTCGGCAAACTCGTCACTGCATCGCCGGCGGCTCGTGTAAGGCAAACAGCTCACACCATGAACTACTATTAAAAGCTGATTGCGTTATTTTTTTCGGAAATCCACGTACCTTTATTTTCCCTTTATAAAAATAATTACATGTTCTGTAAACGTGGCAAAAAAAACTGAAGTTGCTTTTACTCTTTTAGAAACAAATCGATAAAAATGTTTATTTATATTATTCATCGTTTATTGTGAATGTATTGTGTATTTATTTAATGTTGCGTGGGCTGTTTAGGATTTTAATTTTAAGTTCTACCGGCAAATAAGTGAAAAGAAATACATAGTTGTCAGCTTTTAATATTTCTATAAAATCCAGCACACAAACAAAGATATATAAAAAGACCAAGGAAACGTTCGGATAATCAATTAAAAGTATTATTACCATTATTATTAATGTTAAAAATATGTAGTAATATAACAATAATAATAATAACAGTAAAAAATAAAAATTATCGAAAGAAAATTCTATGATAGAGATTCTAGCTAAGTTCTTCAAATGCCTGACACCTACCTGTGTTTCACAGCGTCTACAGAGTCGCTGTGCAGACAGTGCAGTTCCAAATGAAGCCTTACACTAGTTTCACGTTTTCATTGACTGGAAACTGAAAGAACTGAGAGCTTAGATTTGCTTCATACCTGCGCGTAAAAGGAGACGCGCAGCGCACCGTACTGCGGTCGCGCTCACCGGCGTGAGATTCCACAGATAACAGTGTTCATCTACAGAATAACCAAAACCTTCCCTGGAATGTCCACGCATTATTCTACTGACCGTCCTTGTCTGCCTTTATATTATACAAGAAATTATAACAAAAAGAAAGAAAGAAAGAAAGAAAGAAAGAAAAACTTAATACATTTAGGTTTGTATACAATTTTTATTAGGAATTTCAAGTTTTAACAGTTGATATTTTGCCTTTTTTGTATAAAAGCTGGCGTTGAATTTAAATGCAATTTCTTAACATTTTATAACAATATATTAGTCAAACTAATAAACTTTTTAAAAAACGTCAGTTTGCGGTTATATAATTAATGGAAAAAATAATACAAATAATAAATCATCCTTATCATAATCGTTATTAATTAAATATTGTTGTTGTAGATTGTTCTTGTAATACCCTGTCATCCATGTTGAACTGATATTAGTTTTAGATCCTTGGAACTACGGCTGATATTTGAATAATTAGTCTGGCCAATAATGAAATCACTCTACTTTGCAGCACTTCTTGGCAAGAACGCACACATCGTCTTTACTAATTGAGTCGAGGGAACGCTGGTGGTATTCTTGTAATGAGAGCGCGCTCTCCTTTTTCAGAGATGAAGGCTCGTAGAGCACGTGGTGCGTCCTAAGTAGGAGTGGGGTGTCAGATGTATAAACATCTCTCGCCTTCTCTCTTCTCTTCAAACTTCGCCATCACCGCAGGGGGAAACTCCTCCTATTCTTGCGTCCAATTAATTATTAGGGTCTGGCCCTTTAAGACAGAGCCGAGGGTCAGCAAGTGGCGTAGAGTTTCTCTAATTGAACCTCGCCCAATCAACAACAACTCGTTAGCGGTCGCTTGATCTCGCAGCTTTTCTGCGCCTTGGCTTATTTTTGTGTGCGCAGCGCCTCGGCCCCTGTGGCCAGTGTCATTTTAACCTACCAAACAAATTCATGGGGGTGAAAGTGGAATAGCTGTAAGCGGACAGGAGCTCCTGGTGCCTGTGAGCGCAGCTCACTCCTGAAGCAATGTTGCATTTGGACGAACATCTCAAACCGAAGATTGTCAGCGGCACTTTTTAAAAGACAACAGCACAAATCTGGGAGGAAAAAAGGGTTTATGCAGAAAAAAAGCAATCGCTGCTGTTGCTCGGAAATAGAAAACTTTTTTTTATTCACTTTCTTTCTGGGCTGCCATGACCTCCAGTAAAGACATGAAGGCAGGCTCGGTGTTGCAATCGGGCAGCGAGGAGAGGCGACGGGGTCCTTTAGATCAGCTGCCGCCCCCCGCTAACTCCAACAAGCCTTTAACGCCCTTCAGCATTGAGGATATCTTGAACAAGCCGTCCGTGAAGAAGTCAGTGACGAGTCTGTGTCCTCCGCGCGTGCTCGAGAAGGTAGCGGGAGCGAACGCAGCTCGAAACGGCCTCAGCACTCCGTCTTCCCCCTTATGCGCTCTGGAGGAACTAGCAAGCAAAACTTTTAAAGGGCTTGAAGTCAGCGTCATACAAGCGGCTGAAGGTAATAAACATTTCTAAAATGTTAAGTATCCGTTACTTCTTTTTATAAAACTAACGAAAAGCGTTAAATAAGTGCCAGAATTGTTGTAAGCGCTTTGAAAGTCGCGTGCTTTTTTAACGACACCATTGAAAATTCGACATTAAGTTCATTATCGTAGAATAAAATCACAACACTGATACCCTATGGAAGAATTATGTATGCACGTGTTCTTTTATTACTATTGATCAGTTATACTATAAATAAAACTTTCACTTCACATTAAGGAAAGAACCGCTTTCCCAAATGACACTCTGATTTAAACATTAACGCCTTTCATTTAAACCTGTTTATATATGCCATATCTTAGTGTTTTATTCTTTTTTTCCGTCCAATTTATTCGGCTTTGAGTTTTTACTGAATAAATTGCGAACTGGCCTTCATAGATGACGTTTGTTTGGTGTGTAATTTAATATAGACTGATATTTGACTGACTTGTGGAAAATCTGTAAAATAAATAAATGCTTCGCAATTAAACGCCGAATTGTTTTGGAAAGCGCCCTATTTTTTTTCCCCCCAAGAGCAGATGTTTTGCAGCTGGATTGAACGACTGCGGCCTAACACGCACAAGCGCGCTTAGATCTTAGGCTGCTATATCGGCGTGGATTTTAAATGTATTTAATATGGCTGTATTTTAAAAAAAAATCCTTTTGTATTTAATTGCCAGGTCGCGAACACGTGAACGGATTCGGTCAGCGACAGGTGTCAAAGAAGCGAAGGAAGTCGCGCACGGCTTTTACTAACCACCAGATCTACGAGCTGGAAAAACGCTTTCTGTACCAAAAGTACCTCTCACCAGCTGACCGTGATCAGATCGCGCAGCAGCTCGGCCTCACCAATGCACAGGTTATTACCTGGTTTCAGAACAGACGAGCTAAGCTCAAGAGAGACCTAGAGGAGATGAAGGCGGATGTCGAGTCGCTGAAGAAGATTCCTCCGCAGACGCTGCAAAAACTTGTGTCTATGGAGGACCTGGAAGATGCGCAAGGAGGTTCGGCTCCGATCTCACCGAGCACGTCGCCTACAGCACACGGCCACAGAGTCTTTCCCCAGTCGCCGCCTTCCTCCCGGGGTCAAACCACAGACGAGTTCTCTGAGGAGGACGAAGAGATTGAGGTGGACGATTGAGATCTTGGCCCAGTCATTTTCTGTGCTGGCGTCTCTCTTTTTGCTGATGATTCTAAAATATCCGCACTGCAATCCGCAGCAGACGAACAGACGTTTTTATCCACACAACTTTTGCACGAATGTTAAACTCTGCGGAAGAACTTAAAAGCGAGAGGATGCTTTTTTCCCTACACTCCTTTCCCTGTCTCTCATGTTTTAATTTATTGCAAGGATTGTAAAAGCCTTCACTGACGACGGGCTGCAAAGGAGTACATTTTTATTCAGTAGGATGTGAGAATTGATTAGTGATGGTGGTACAAGATCACGAATGCAACATGTGTATGTACTTTAAAAAAGTTTATTTTATACCACATAATATAAAGGGGGAACTTGTGCAATTGTTTTATTAGGCAGTTCCTCAACAGCATCACACCATCAAATCTGTTATAGCTGCTATACGCATCTGCCAAATGTGATTTTCTTTCCAAGTATATAGTCATATTTATATTTATACGATGACAAGAAAAATGTCACTTGGGACACAAAATCAATGTTTGCCATTTTGCAGTAAAAACATTGTTCTCAGTTACAGTTGTTGTTCTCAATTTCCCTGCTATTAGTGAGATTTGTTATTCTGGTATTTGAAAACCTGAATAAAAAGCCACGCTGGTAAAAAAAAAATAATAACAATTGATCCAAATAATAAGGGGCAAAATTGTGTGTATAAACCAATTTATGATGCATTTACGCGAAAAAGTTACTGTAACATTCTATTTAATCACCATTTATGTAAATAAAGGTTATATGATATTTCAGATTGTTTCATGAAGTTTGAAGTGATATGCGCCTTAAAGTCACTTATATTTTGTGTATTTCTCAATCAGGACATGGTCTCGTCGTAGGTGATTTTTTTTCGGATTAACATTAATTCCACGGGAATTTTAATCCAAGCATTCGGTATATTCGGTACAAATCGTCTTCTGTGGTTACACATTCACTTTGTGGTTAAGTGGTTAAGTGGTTGGAGTTCAATTAGGGACAATTGAACCCCCCACCTTCCCACCCACACACACACACAGTATGCGCTCTGGAAAAGAAAAGCAAAGCAAAGAAAATGAAGGGGATGAAAGGAAAACAATTGTCACGAGGACTTTTCAGCTCGAGGCCTGGCAACAAAAAGCTTACTTTCCCCTTCTCGACATATGGTTTACGAATTTTCCCCAAACCCAACTAGTCAGCATGATTGATTAGGTTAACCCGCCTTTGCGCGTATAAACAGTCTGAGTCGCGCATCTGGGGCCCCTAAAAATGCGTGTGTTGAAAACGCCTATGAATAGCAATGGATTAACATAGGGCTCCTAATGAATAAACCTCAATGGGAAGTCTAAAGAAATGGGAGGACTGTTGCCTCTCTCTCTCTCTCTCTCTCTCTCTCTCTCTCTCTTACACACACACACACACACACTCTCTCTCTCTCTCTTTCTCTCTCTCTCTCTTCCCGCATCCGCACTAGCGGAATGACCTTCTGCTCAATATCTTGCGCTTTATTCTGATCTGTTGTAAGCAGATCAAGGCGCATAGGTTTTGCCAAAAAAGACGGCACAGTGAGCCGCGACGCACAATGGGGGCAATGGCTTGGAATAGAAAGGGGTTGAAAAGTCAAGTAGATTTTAGTAGACGCATGGCTGCGAGGAATAAAGGCCCAGAGCGGCTAGCAACGACTTCTCACTGTGGAGAAAGTAAAAAAACACGGATTATCAGCTCATAAAATCTTTACATTTATTATAAAACGGCGTTTAACATATCTTCAAAAAAACTTTTTAATGACTGTTAAATTTGGTAAATTCAGGGGCTCCAATCTCACCCTGCTGCTGTGTGTGTATAATATTGAGCTAAATTCTGTGCAGCATTTCAGTAGAAAAATACAGAATTGAATCGTCATTCGAAGCACAGAACTCACCTTTATATTATGGGATACTGTGCAAGAATAGGGAACTAATAGGGAATATTATTTATAGCAATTCAGCCATTTATTTATTATACTCTTTAATGTCAAGTATATTACTACCAATAAAATTACACAGGAAAGATAAAATAACATTTTTAAAATATTTTTTAATGATATGCGGTGAATTAACCTGGACTGTAAGGTAACAAAACTCATCAAAATGTAAAAAAAAAATCATCGTTTTACTAAAACATACAACATTTTCATTAAAAAATAAAATTGAATAATAACAATAATTTTTTAAAGAAGAAACGTCCTCAGTTTTGCAGACTGAATGAAAACAATATAAAACAGTAATCTGGGCGAATAAAAATCTTATTTATCTATCTATCCGGTTTAGATTTGTAGTAGTTTTAGATTTGAAGTCACAGTCAATAGAAACACATAAAAATGACATTATTTATAATAAATACTAAAAAAACACGATATAGTTTCACTAGCAAACTATAAACTATAAATACCTGTAAATGTAACTGAGATGTGTGACTGGAATGTTATAGCGCTTTTGTACTATAGGCTGATGTCGCCACCTTCTGTTCATTTAAAAAAGGCAGCCTCTAATTTTCCTACAGGTTTTACGTTAACCAATTAACTTAACCAGGACCGTCGCCTCACAGAAAGAAGGTACCGGGTTCGATTTCCGAGAAAGGGTCATTCTAGGCGGAGGTTGCATGTTCTCCTCCCGCTTGCGTTTTTTTCTCGGGTACTCTGGTTACCTCCCATCGCCCAAAAACATGTACATAAAGTTGATTGGTCATTCATTCATTCATTCATTTAATTTATGATTCCAAATTTGCATTAGCAGTGAGTGGGAGTGTGTGGTTGTGCGATGGACTGGCGACCTGTCCATGGTGTACCCATGCTTTTCACCCCATGTGCGTTGGGATAGACTCCAGCAGATGCCCTTGACCCCGAGCTAGGGGATAAACGGGTATAGAAAATGAACGAAATAATAAATTTAAGTGACATGGAAGTAAAAATTAAAAGATTGATTTATAAAGTTGTGTTATTAAAAGTTTATATTTTAACACACATATAAATGCTCGACTGTAAAAGGTTTTATATTTGCTGTAGAAGAGATTTTCTTTTAATTATTTCAGGTATTTTTAATAATGCAGTCTTAAAACAGTTGAATTAAAAATGATCCAACAGATCACCCAATGGGGGGTTGATGTTATTGGATAACCCGATTTCTTTGTGTTGAATGTTTTACCCAATTATTTGTCCGTTAATTTTTTAAATTGGTATGCCATCCTTGCTACATTGACACAACGTTTTTCTTTACAACTTTATAGATATTTATTCATTCATTCATTTATCGTCTGGCATGGTTATTCTCTAACTCGGGGTCACGGGGTTCTGCTGGCAGGGATACACCCTGATCTGTCCATCGCAGGGCCACGCATAGACAAACAACCACACACTTACATTCACTTCTATAGGCAATTTAAAATCATCAGTTAATCAACAAAATGTAAATGTTTTTGGAGAAAACCGGAGTAAACCCACGCAAACGCGGGGGAAACATGCAAACTTCGCACAGAAATTCAACCCACGAACTTTTTGCACCCACGACTAGGCAGGTGCTAACCGCTACGCCGCCCAATTTGATGGATATAAAGTTTAATATTTTTGTTGTTAAAAAAGCCTCTGTGTTGTTAGTCGCAGATAAAAAACGAACAAAAGAAGCCGTGAACACGGGTAGTTATAAAAGACATTTACCTTTTTTAATGAATGTACAAATATATGCACAGATAATTATATGACCTATTTATGCGTAAATGATATAACATGAACTGGCCCGTGCGGAGTTTGCATGTTCTCCCCGCGCTTGCGTGGGCTTACTCCCACAGTCCAAAAACATAGGGCACATTAGGTTAATTTTGGGAATTTTAAATTGCCTAAAGGGTGTCTGGTTGCGCTTTTATAGGTGGCCCTGTGATGGACTGGCGACCTGTCCAGAGGTCAAATAAGCTGGTATAGAGGATGAATGAATGAATAAACTGAATCTTCTGTGCCAGTCAACTGTTAAAATATAGCTTTTATCCCAAATGTTTTTGTTATACAACCAATAAAAGTGGAAACCCCCCCAAAACATAACTAAATATGTTTAACCCAGATCTAGAGTATGAATAACCCACCATTGTGCTCCGTTTTAAGAAAAACTTTACACTTTTTTCACACTTTACTCCATACACTTTTTTTGAACACTTACATTTATTTTTTTTGAAAAATACAAAACAAAAATAAGTATATATGCAGAGAAAAAAACTATTAAAATAGAATATGTAAAATACAAAATATGTACACCAGTAGATACTAATTTACTATCCTATCCTATCTTGATCTCTTGTCCTTGATGGCATAGTGAAGAACCAGTGGCTGAGCCTAAAAAAAAACAAGTAAATAAACAACAAATAAAAACAATAATTTATCTATTGATCAATAACAAGAAAATACATGCATTTTAAGCACATTCAAAAATACTTTTGAAGATGTTATTCATACAACTAAGCAACTTAAATCCACCAGCCATTTAAAAATACAGTTAAAAGAAGTTGAAGGAGACAAACAATAACTGCAAGAGAACTCTGAGCTTAAGACTGCAGTACCTTTCCAAACCAGTGTGATAGCCAAAGACGCTTCATAGTCATATGATCTGGTAAAGATTCATTATTAAAAAGCATCTGGACCTAATTGAACAAAGAAAAAGAGGGAGAGCAGTTAAACATATATGGACAAAAAAATTAAACCAATGAAAAAAAAATTGCTTGTTTATCAGAGCACATACAATAACTACACAAAGTTTCTATGCCGTAGCTTTCCTGTTTAAGTGCCACCTAACTATGGTTGCTGTTATGACATCACTGGCCCAGTCTTTAGAAATACATGGAATATAAAATTATGAATTATTGCCTATAAAACCTATAACATTGAAAAGCTCCTTTTTTTAAAAAAATGTCCATCATAAATTATATTATGTAAATTATATTACATTTCTAAGAGACCTTAATCACCAGAAAAAAATATTAAAATATGAAACAAAAGAAATAATTAGGAGAGACACAAACTTGATGTCTTTCCACATTGAGTCGATGGCACAGAACTTTTCTCAGGTGTCTGACCTCAGCTCGGACTGAGCAGCGAACAAACTTCTGCTGTGAAGAGAAGAAAGCAAGTCTGTGTCATATCAGCCACACAAAATAACAACTGGCAACCAGAAACAATCCTAACTGATTGCTGCTGTGCACTTAATGCAAAAATTGGGATAAAGCAGGGAATCTGATAAAACCAAAGACGGCTAAAAACATACCACCCGATTTGCAGAGTAAAAATCCCTTTAACCTTTAAGAAGTTAAGCATCACATGCCCCATAGTATAGCCCCGCCCCTGATACTGATTAACAGGTTTCATTGTAAGGCCTATAAAATGCAATCACAGAAGATTTGGCATTCATGCTTCTTTCACGAAACAAAAATGCAAACAGGCTGGGTTGGATTAGGTCACAATTTATGCCACCACATATTAAAAAACACACCTGCAAACTGTTTGCGTTGACATTTTATGCAATGCCTGCCAAAAGTTGACAAGAATGGCAAATTAATTTCATTTGATAGGTAATAGAGCAGCAAGGTAGCATAGCCTCACAACAAAAAGGCCCGGGCTTCGATTTTTTCCAGTGCTTGTGTGGGTTTCCGCCAGGCACTTCAATTTTTTTCTCCCGCAGTACAAAAATATGTACATTAGGTCGATTGCTGATTCTAAATTGCAAATATAGGCGAGTAGAAGTGCGTGGTTGTTTATCTACATGCGACACTGCAATGGACTGGCAGCCTCTTCAGCCTCTGCCTCTCGACCCCATGTGTGCTGGGATAGGCATCAGCAGACCCCCATGTTAGTTAGAAAATAAGTGGGCATAGAAGATGAATGAATGTCAATTTATGCTTCCCACATGAAAAACACGCAAATAAGTTGAAAATCTTCCATTTTTGAATCACACTGGGAATCTTACATTTGCAACATTAATTAAATACTCAAACAGCACATTTACACAAGTTCTTCATGCCTTACCTGTAAAGTTAACTTATTTTTGTCTTTTCCAGATAATGATGAGCTGCAAAAAAAAACAATTAGTTTAAATGCATCTTGAACGATAGGGTACTCCAAAATGCCTCATAGTCAGGTAATGAATACAAACTGCCTTGTCTAGAACGAAAAAAATGAAGACCTATACATGTACAGGTGACTGAGTTTAAGGATCACCTTTTAACATTTTAAATGTTAGGACTTTTTACAGTGACATTTGTAATGATTCTATTTTACAGTAACACTGGTCTTATATTAAAAAAATAATATAAAAAAAATCGTTCCGGATATTAACCATATAGAATTCTCCTCCCTGAGCCGGATGTTAAGGCTAAGGGAATGCTATGTGTCACACTTATCGCAAAATAACTAATTAATATGTAATAATTAAGTGAAAATTTGCAGATATTAAGCAATCTTCATATTCGCAATATATTGGTAACTGATAAATATAGCCATGTTGTATTTGCTAATCTATTTGTGCCATAACTGCTTATAAAGCTAAAACAATTGCTTTTTTAATAAAACAATTATAAAATTTTAATCCTTTTTCTTCACATCTGGAATATAAAAAATTTCCCCCTTATTAAACAAAAACAAAACTTTGATTACCTTTGTCTCTCCAAACATAGTGAAACTTGTTCATCATATCTGTAAAAATGGGCTTTAGAATAATCAAAGCTGGTGTATGGTAATCCTGTATTATCCGGCAAAGTGTCTATAAGAAACAATTAGCAGAAATATAATAAAAAAAAAAAATCTTCATTTATTCAATTTCTTAATCATACAACATACAGCGAAATAAATAAAAGGGGTAATTTTTAAAAAACGTCATTATGGTTTTATGTAATTAATTTTTGCCTATATACAATAAAAATGTAAATTGTATTATACTACTTTAAAATCCTTGTTCCTTGTAAACTGAAAGTAGAAGCTTAGTTAAGGCATAGGCCCTTCAACTATGGGCAAGGAAGGTATTTAAAAAAACATAAAACAGCAAATAAACAGTCCAAGTCTCTGTCTGTCTGTCACATTGCATCATTTTGAGTCAAGACAAATGTACTGTTCTTACATCAAGTGCTTTTACAAGATCTTGCTTACCATCCCCTATTGGCTGTATAATGCGCTCAAGACCTCTAGATTGATAAAATTCCCTGATTCTTTTGTCTTCACCTGAAAAACGAAGAAAAGAATACATTTTAAAAAATTACTAGGATTTCAGTATGACTAATGTTACTATGTTAATGCAGATTAGTTGTACTTACTCTCTTGCAAACCTGGAACAAGTTTGTAAACTATGTCTTGCATTACTCTGTCTAACTTAAGATTTAGCAAGGGCTGCGTTTCATGAATTTTGATGTTACACATTGGACAATATTTGCTGGTCTGGAGGTATTTTACAATGCAACTCTTGCAGACTAAAAAACAAAAATGAACATACAATTATACAATTAATAAAGCATCATAGAAAACCGTGCCAAAATTACATTGCAGCTGTTTTAAAATCTGATTGTTCAGATTAAAGTAATAAATTTTTGACAAACAACAACTGTTATTGTAGTGACATTCAAATGTCATTTAAGGTTTCTTTTATTGTTCTTGTTCCAAATGTTGTAAAGCAGACACTCCTAAACCTGAAACCCGATCAAATGCATTATTCAACGAAAAAAACATTTCAAAAAAACTGTGGATTTCTATAAAAAGACATTTGTTAAACTTCTATAGTAAAAGACTCTAGGATCCGTAAATCAATTGGTTTGTTCTTTTCCACCAAAGAGAGTGTATTTTGGGGCTTAAAAAAAGAGTAGGACAGAGAAAGAGAGCATTTATCTGCAATATATATATAGAAATAAAACACCAACATTTCTATTTTTAAGTACCCCAGCATTGCTAAAATCCCTGTACCACAGAATAATGCCTCAATATTATAATGCACTAGGTGTGTGTTTCACTGCAAGTATGATTATCTGGGAATTATAACAATTCTTTCTCCAGAACACACAGAGTGACAAACTGCAGGTCACATCTGTAAGGAACCAGAGGTTTATATACACACACACACACACACACACACAAATCAGACTAACTAAAGATTGTGAACCCCTCAGCAATCCCAAACACCAAAGGTATGAGACAAGAATGCTAACCACCAAGTCATTGTGCCCAAAGAAGTTTCAAAGAACTTGGGTGTGGGCAACATTCTGGGCCATTTTCCACTCCCTTTCTCTTATGTTTCTTTTGTGTTGGTTTATTATTTTTATAAGCGGGTGTTGTAAATCTGCTGCGGTAAGCCTGCCTAAAGATAAGCAGCTGTGATTTCATGAATTATTCAATGACTGTTGCTTTTCTTTAATGTTAACACGATTTCTAACTGCTGCCTGACAAAATTGTTTTATAATGAGACCAAGTGCAGTTTGTTTAGAATAAGATATCAAGTCTTTTGAAAACATACTTTTACGAGGAGTATTTTGAAGAGCAATGTCAATTTATGTGTACATCAAGATGGATATATGCACAGCTGTAAATTAGAAAAAATATTTAGTACATTTAGTCTTACATTACGCTGTCTGATTTTGTGAAAGACAAAACAAAAATCACAGGCCAGGAACAGAAAAATTTGTTTGTATGATGTTGGATGTTTGACTAAACATTCTCTGCTTTTGTCAGTTTCTTATCTTGCAGTGCATGTTAAAATGCAGTGCATGTTATATATACAGCTAATAAGTATGACTAGCAGAACAGATGACCATGGGGATGTTGCCCTTTTTCTGCTTAAATCTTTTCCCCTAAAACACATAGGATGCCCTGTATGAGCTACAATTTCCCAATCTTCATCACTGAATACCCACATTCCGCTTATTATGGTGTTTCCGTTGCTCATAAGACCGCACAATCTACTGAACAGTTAATTACTAGCTATCCTAGAAAATGACAATTGTGTATTAGCAAACGAAAATCAGGGTTGGAAAACCTGGGATATTATGTGAATATGTAAATAAGCAGCAATATCAGTATGTCCTCCTGTGAGAATTAGGCTGTTTTTAGATCCCTCTGGTTTACATTTTGTCCTTTAGAAGTTTAAAAAAACTTACATGTATGAAGACACTCGGTAATAGTCGTGGCATCAATAAAATATCCTGCACACAGGTAGCAAACAATATGTTCATTCAGGTCCTTGATTTTTATCTTCACCTCTTCCTGTTAAAACAAATCAGATAATTTAAGGAACAGAGTTTGTGAAGAAACAATGTGCAAGATTAAACGTGCATACAGTATGACCCAGTTCAGCATGTTGTTGTTTCTGGACCTTTTGGTGAAATGTTATTTAAAAAATAATAGTTGGTTTTTATGGCTTATGGCTCTTATGACAGCTGCTCGATGCATGAGAAGATAAGCCTTTCTACCTACACTTACCCTAAAACTTTTCCCTACACCCCTACACCCTTGTTATAGTTCTAATCTTGTCAGATAATTTTAATTTAGCTTGGCATTTTTTTTTAGCTTTACTGTGGTTAAGTTGTTAGCACTGTTGCCTCAAAACAAGAAGGTCGTGGGTTGGGATGTTCGCATGTTTGCATGTTCTCGCCGGCCTTGCAAGGGTTTACTTTGGATTCTCTGGTTTTCTCCGAGAGGTCAAAAAAGAAGTACGGGTGTGGCGTCGTTGTGGCATAGTGGTTAGCACAGTCGGTTTACAGCAAAAAGGTCCTGGGTTTGAATCTCGGACAAGGGGTCTGTGCAGAGTTTGCATGTTTCCCCTTGCGCTTGTGTGGGTTTACTCCAGGTACTCTGGCTTCCTGCCAAAAACATGGGGTTGAGTGGCAACTCTAAATCTCAGAAAAACATCAACCCAAGCAAGGCTACTGGGCCAGATGGTGAGACATGTTGAACCTTACAGCACTGTGCAGGTGAGCTAACAGCAGTATTTAAAGACGATTTTAACATCATCTTAAAGCAGGCTATTGTACCAACCTGCCTCAAATCAGCCACAACAATTCCAGTACAAAAACAGGCAGCAATCAAAACATAGAATGACTATCCTTGACGCCAGTGGTAATGACATGTTTCGAGTGACTCATTTTCTCATCACACATCAAGACCAATATTTTACCCTCCTTGGATCAACACTAGTTTGTTTACAGGCCAAACGGGTCCACTGAAGATGCAGCGTCACTGCCCCTCCTCACAGCCCTTAATGCACACCTAACACACACCGTTCAGAGGAATAGAATTATGGATGCTAGTTAAAGATTACTGCTCCACTTTTAACACCATTCCAACCATTAATCTGTTTAACAAATAATCCCAACCTCAACATACACCTATGCAACTAGGTGCAATATTCGTTTTTTAGCAGATCACAAACTGCAAAGTAAAGCCTGTCTCAATTTCTATTGAATGAATACAGGAGTGCTAGGGGGTTGTGTGTTGGGCTCCTTTCTCCGTTCCTTTTCCTTGTAACCATATGACTGCAAACCCTCTTATGACACCATAGCCAAGTTTGCAGATGTTATTATCGCTGTAGTAAGAATAACAAACAATGAGTTAGCCTACAGTCTCCCTACAACAATTGACTTTAATGCCTTGATGCAATCAAAACAAAGGAGACAAGTTCAAATACCTGGAGCCCTTTCTTCACTGCCCCATTAACATCAACTGTGAAAAGTGTAGACTGAATAGAGCTTCAAATATTCTGGAGTTTAGATCAGCCAGGATGCTACACAGACTGTCAGCACCTCATTGCTGTTTAAAATGACTACATTTCCTGAGATTGTTAAAAAAAAGCATGACTTCTACAACAGCTGCTGGCAAACTTCTACAGGTCAGTCACCGAGTCAGTCATCACCTGTTCAATTGCAATGTGGTACTCTGGCTGTACATCAGCAGAATGGTCTACCAACTCCCAGCTGCTTAGCCTTGAGGACATTTACAGGGCATACTGTACCCACAAGGCCAAAACAATCACCAGAGACCCCTCACACCCAGATAACAATGCTCTTACCCTCCTGCCATACGAGATGACACAAAACACTCTATACACAAGACTTTAAAATATATTTTACCACGGGGCGCCGCGTTGGCGTAGTGGTTAGCACGATCACCTCAAGAAGGTCCTGGGTTGGAATCATGGACATTTCTGTGCATGCTTCAGTTTGCATTTGCACACTTCAGTTGGTTTCCTCTGGGTATTCCGGTTTCTCACAGTCCAAAAACATGTACATTGGATTGATAAGTGACTCTAAATTGCCCATAGGAGTAAATGTGAGTTTGTGTGGTTGTTTGTCGACCTGTCCTGGGTCAAGCTCTGTCTCTTGCCCTATGTGCGCTGGGATAGGCTCAATGAATGAATGAATATTTTACCACAAAGATATTGCTCTATTGACACCTCACCTTCAACATGGACCTAAAAACATAATTCAATCATCTTGTATACTCGCTTATTCCCTAATTCAGGGTCATAGGTTTCTGCTGGAGCCTATTTCTGCACATATAGGGCACAATGTAGGGGGACACCATGGACAGGTTGCCAGTTCATCACAGGGCCACACATAGATGAACAACCACATGTGCTCACACTCCTATACCTCCTATGGGAAATTCAGAATCCCCGACCTAATGCACAGTTCAAGACCACGGGAGGAAACCAGAGAACCTGGGGTAAACCCACGCAAGCACGGAGAGAAGAAAGACCCCTTGCACAGAAAGACCCCTTGCCCAGAAAATCGAACCCAGGACCTTCTTTGCTGTGAGGCAACTATGCTAACAACTATGCCACCCTGCTGCCCCAGACAACTATCACTTCCTCGCAAACTACCTTTTAGTGTAAATACCTTACAATGCAATATTTGATTGTGTAAAAACAAAAGTTAATTTATCTTGATTTAGTAAACAGTGTTTCAGATGTAAGGCTGTCACTGTGGAGTAAGACTGCCTATCAGAAGGTTGCAAGTTCAACTGCTGAACTTCTTAGCTGTATAAATGAGAAATGTAAGACCCTTTAAAAATAGTGTTGTATGACACTAAAATTTTAGTGCTTGTATACTGACACCTGTGTTTTTAACATTAAATTCCTTTTATATGCTAATTATGGGTTTTACGCCTGTGCATTGCAACACAATGCTGCATTATTCCTCAGCAATGTGTCTGTGATAGAAAGCACGTAGACGTCTATTGGTACTATGACCATTTTTAAAAAAAGGAAATGCTCTTGAAATAGCTTTGATTCAAAACATTTCAATTACTATGCAAACTATTTAACTGCACCATGAACAAAGTTTGAGGCTTTCCCCTGACTGGTTTTGAGACTTTCCCCTGACAGGACCATCAAAATGAAAGAAAAACACATGTTCTACATTTCATTCATTTATTTCTCTTCTATACCCGCTTATTTTCAAACTTGTGAATGGGTTTGCTGAAGCCTATCCCAGCATAGGCAGGGGTACATCACAGGGCAAACAACCGCACACACAACATTCACTCCTATAGGCAATTTAGAGTCACCAATCAACCTAATGTAAATGGTTTTGGACTGTGAGTAAACCTACGCAAGCACCCAGAGTAAACCTACGCAAGCACAGGGAGAACATAAAAACGCCGCACACGGGGCCTTCTTGTTGTGAGGCGACCGTGGTTACGCCGCCCGTGTGCCATTCAATAAGGAAAAACAACCGATCAATTAAAACAAGCTTAGTCAGGAAGTTATTCCAATTATTTGTTAGATTCAGCACAAACAGTAGGGTAGATTCGATAAAGTGGTTAAGCTGTTGGCCCTGAGAACTGAAGGATTAGCATTCTATTTCCAACAACACCAAGTTGCCACTGTTGGGCCCTTGATCAAGGCCCCTAACCGACAATCAATTATTTGTATAAGAGAGATAAATGCTAATCGCCCCTGATACCTTCATCCGCCAAATATCGTAAACGTTAATCACCATAATGTCAGTAAGACAGAAAGACAATTTAAAGTGACAAAAAAGGGCAAACTGCTGGAAATTACAAAAGATAATTTAAAAAGCAGAACATAACCAAAAATAGACATTTTTTTAGTTCAATGCAAATTAAAATGCCTGTCACGGGTAATTTTAAATCGGTTCTATATCTTATAAAATTAACTAACCTTGCCTAATATATTAGGAGACAAAGCATTTTCACTTTCCACAATAATACTTATCACTCTATCCCATGTAAACTTTATTACAAATAGACTTGATAACTATAAAAAAGAAAAATTATATGGAACAAACAGAAAAAATAAAAGTTTTGTATCCCTACACTAAAGCCTGAAACACCGCGCAGCCTCCGCGGTGGTAAAGCAGCATTGGTGAAGCTACAACATGAACGAGCTCCTCAGCCGGTCTAATAACTTCCAAAATATCTTCTTTTTTTCATGCAAGGGATAAACCGAAACAACATTTATTACTGCGTCCATAGAACGCTATTAAGCCTATACACGAGGAGGAGAAGGAGAAGGAGAAGGAGGAGGAGGCGGCGGCGGCTTTGACGCCCATGGATGCACTTGTTCGGTCGTGCTAACCAGCTAACAGAACAATCTTTGCCTGTCGCGAGGATGGACACGTTTTCTCGACCGCACACGTTGAAATATAAATAGCAATTTAAGTATTTTTTCGATCTTGTCTAAATAAAAAAATTTAGAGGCGTAACACAATAACCGAACCCTGAGGGAAAACAAAGCCAACAAATAAGCCAAGCGATGATGAACAACAGCACGTTCGATTCATCCACACTCACGCCTGCGCACAGCCGCTGCATACTCGCACTGTCCGGACGAGTGCGCGGCTGCACTAAGCGCTATTTATATTGTATCACGAGCAATCGGTAAACTGTCTGCTCGAGCAGCCAAATTGTGTACGTTGTCCGTACTCACCTCGTTTCTTAAAGGATCAAGCTTATAAACGTTCTGTAGTTGATTTCTTAGCCGCATAGCTATCGCCATTGGACCTTGTTCCGCCATCTTTGGGAATTCTGCTTACTTCCGGGTAACGGGAGTGGGCATGTTCGGTGGTGGCGCGCGATGTGTGAGAACCGCTCTTCGGCATAACGCTGTAATCTGACCTCAGCTTCTAATTACACGGCAGGCAGCACGTGGAAAAGCACGTCGTTGTTATGATGTGGTAGAAAATGAAAGTGAGCTCATGACAAATATGGCGCACTAAAATATTGAAACGAAGCATTATGTGATTTTAAGCTGAACTTTACAGCATGTAGTGATTTACTACGTGCCCTTTCTCTGCGAGGGTTATATATTTTTATATATTATATATGGGGCCAGCTTGGTCTGTAACAGGAAATGACACTTAGAGTGCCTACCAGTATCACTGTGGGATTAATTTAAATGTATTTTTAATGCCTTTTAATTAAGTAGATAGAGTGTTATGAACGGTATACTGAGCTTGGATGGACAATATATAACCTGTACAGAATGTAAAACTACATAAGGCTACGTTCTATGCTGGGAAAATGATGCCATTAATAGAACATGTGTCTCTTGTTTTTTTTTCAGTTTTATTTAAAATATCAATAACCCCATGTATGTGAAACCATGCAAAACGGTAATACTTCATGGGCCTTGTTTTTTTAAGAAAAACTGAAAAGTCAGAAAAAAACAATACTATTGGTATCAATTAGTATTTGGATGTGGGCATCTGCCAAATGTAAATATACACATATCATCATTTATTTGTTTATTTATTTTTATTGCTGTTGGTCTCTGAGAGCTTCCAATCAAATTTAGATGACAATAAAAGTCTGTATATCTATTTATCTTTATCTCCTTTACTCAGAGATGTTACACAACCAAAGGGGCTGTTTTCCTCTGACCAGACAAACCAGCAGATTTGAAGTGATGTAGCAAGGAAATAAGACATGGTCAAAACTGGGAAAACTGCTTCTGTGGCTTACTATCTGTAAGTGCTAATTCACCAACTGGGCCTGGTACAAACTGAATCTGGCATATTAGCGTAAATGCCATTCTATTACGATGGACGAATACATTGTGTTCCCATTTCCAGTTTACAGAGTATTGCAGTCTCATATTTTTTTAACAGATTTAAATAACGCAAATGTGTAAGTGTTATGTGTATGCTAGGGTAAAAAGATGGGTCTTTGATCTAGTTTTAAACTGACAAGAGTGTGTTTGCCTCCTGCTGGATGAATTATTATTACCGAATGTAATAATATAGCTATAATCATATACTTACATATAGTCAATTTGGTAGTAGTGGCTTCACAGTTTATGGAAAACTGCAAGAGCTGTTGTCATTTAGTTGTAGATTAGCTATTAATATATGCAGTGTTACTACACAGCCAGTAGATGGCATCATTTTCTTGAATTATTAATGTTGCTAAAATTGGACCGCTGTGGTCGGTGTTTGTGTGTGTGTGTGTGTGTGTGTGTGTGTGTGTGTGTGTGTGTGTGTGT
>JAOTQW010000029.1:11959613-11971541 GCA_026260075.1 Sisor rabdophorus | reverse complement strand
GTGTGTGTGTGTGTGTGTGTGTGTGTGTGTGTGTGTGTGTGTGTGTGTGACTAAGTGTGAAGGAAACCTAGTGATTCGAACCAAATGATTAAATCTATTCTATATAATTGTATCAAGCGTGTGCAGATGTGTAAGCAAAATATAGTGGTATGATTTACATACTATATATGTTTTATTTTAAAATAACTTAAATGTATACAATGTGTAGGTACAGTATATATATAAACAACACTTTATTAGAAACACCTGTACAATGGACAGTAATCAGATCAGGTCAAATTAAATCAAATGGAAGCAGCACAACATGTAAAATTACAGAGATACAGAAAAAATCTTTGTAATTTATTTGAATCAAACATAAGAATAAGGGACAAATATAATTTTATTTTTGAAGTTGATTTTTATGAAGATCAGTCAGTCGCAGGGCCACATATAGACAAACAACCACATGCACTCACTTTCACTCCTATGGGCAATTTAGAATCACCAATCAACCTAATGTACCTAATGTGTTTTGGACAATGGGAGGAAACCCACGCAAGCGTGGGGAAAGCATGCAATCTTTGCACAGAAAAACAGGAGAATCGAACCAACAACCTTCTTGCTTTGAGGCTGAACATGCGAACCACTACACCACCGTGCCGCCCCTAAGCCAATAGTCATTAAAGACTTTTTATACTAGGCTACTGTCTGTCCTAAAATTTTAGAATTTGCCTATATATATATATATATTTTTTTTGGTTATATTGTAATTTTTATTACCTTAATTTTGTTTTTGCAGTGTTGCTAAATTGCATTGTTTAATAGAAAGGGGGGTCTTAAATTAAACAAAGCATAAAATAACATGCTTTTAATACCTTCTGCATTATATAATTTTAGGACATATTGTGTTCCCTTCATTTAATTAATATTTAAATTTGAACATATCTTCTTATTATTTTTCTCTCACTGACTAATATTTAAATAAAAATAAACTTATATATTTGCATTCAAGACATTAATGAGACCCTAAATCTGTTGACACCCCAACCAAGCATTAAACTAACCTTGACGAAGCCCTGCTTTAAAACCCGCTAACACAATTACTCTTAATCCACACTTTTCCCAATAGATGCCCTAAGGCTATGCTACAGTGTATTCTCAAATAAAACAGACATTTAATAGAAAGAAATTAAATTTGAGACGCTGTGGTTCTTTAGTGAGTTTATTTTTGGCATCCACTATTCATTCACCCCGCTACCCTGCCCCACAAATCAAAATAATAGAGTTGTCTGATAATACTGTCTAGCTAGCAAGGGTAAACGATAATCTGATTAATTTACTGTCCTTCAATGGCAAGCAAGAGACAGAAACAAAAAGGAAAGACTAAATATGAAAACATGTCAAAGCAATATGGTCATATAGCAATATGGTGTGTTTCTTGTTAAGATTTAATAACATAAAGGGAAAAACAGAATTGTTTTATTAACGCATTAGTAGATACAGACTGTGTTCACTATACATTAAATTAAAGCAAGGCTGTCCAAAGAGCAAACAGTTGATCTTATTTATCAAAAACCTGAGGATGTGTAATTGTTTGAAAACGTTTGGCACGCACACATATTGTATAAGAAATAAGTAAGTTAGTTTAAGTTATTTTTTTGCTTGTTAATGTACTCTAAATTTAGTGACAGCACATATTTACTTTAGTTAAGGGAAGTGGTGGCCTAGTCGTTAGGGTGTTGGCATAATTTGGCAATTGGGCAATTTAGAGTCACCAATCAACCTAATGTACATGTTTTTGGACTGTGGGAGGAAACCGGAGTACCTAGAGAAAACCAACATGGAGTTTGCATGGGAAGAACATGCAAACTCAGCACAGAAAGACCCCATGCCCTGGATTCAAACCCAGGACCTTGTTTTTGTGAGGCGACTGTGCTAACCACTACGCCACCCAGGATTTATGTTTATCAGATTTTATCCATCTGTCGGCTATTTCTCAATGTATTTAACACTTACTAGACTTGCTAGACATGCTAATAAAAATTGTTACAGACTTGATTTGTCCAGTAACTCTGTGTATCTTTCCTTTCTACTGACTTAATTTTGCAGGTAGATTTGTGGAATTGGTTTATTTAACTAGAAATAAATAATGTGTTCAACCACATGGTCATACCAGTCAATGACAGGCTTGTTGCCAGAACATGCATTTTTACACACAAATTTTTAAATTAGCTGCTTTAATTTATTGACATATATTTCAAAATTGCAACTGGCCCAGGCATGTAACCTGACTTATAAAAAAATGAAAAAAAAAAAACTAAAAGACACTTTAAGGTGATTTTTGTCTAGGTATAAGAGGAATTCATTAACATTTGTAACAAGGCACTTAAGCTCATTTTATAATATAACAACAGATATTTTTAAGAATTATTATAGAATTACTACCAGTTCGATGTTTTACCCAGCAGATGGTGCTGGGTAAAATGTAAAGAGCATTGCTATTCAAAAATAGTAAAAGGATTGCTCAAGAGTGTTGCCATCTGTACAACTTGCAGAGTTGATTTTTGGGGCGCTGTTTTGTTTGTGTCTTTAACTCATAATTCAACTGTAACTGTTTTTGTGTGTGGGGCGGTGTTGCTTTTCAATTCTATGTGTATAGATCACGTTCAAAGCTAACGCTTTTACAGCAGATGCAGAGCCAACAAAGCCAACACTTTTACAGCAGATGCATCTGGCATCTGGCAGAGTGACTTTTATTTAACTTATGTAATAAAAGAAGCAATTGGTGGTTAAGGGCCTTGCTTAGGGACCTTGTAGTGGAAAACTTTGCATCTTTGGGAATTTAACCCACAACCTTTATGTAACCAGCTTAACACCTTTCCAGCTTCTCTTTCTCTCTCTCTCTCTCTATCTCTCTCTCTCTCTCTCTCGCTCCTCCTTATCTTAACCCTGATGTGATATGATAAAATTTTGGCAACCAACCACAGTTACTTGTAAATATTGTTGCTCACATGTGCAATTAATAAAAATGCAATACACAGCTTTTTGATGCTGATAATTTATCCTGAACATTCCTCTGTTAAATAAACTGACATGGGGGGGGGTGTAATGAAAATAGACCTGACATTCATACTATCTAAAGTAATTTATGTAGCTTAACAGGGCTGCTGTGTCTGTATGTGCATGCATTAGAAGTATGTATGTATTTGTGTTATGTTAACAGTGTAATTACCCCCTATTAAAACCCAATTATTTATTGATCTATTGTCAATAAACCTATACAAATTCTGTGGACTAGAAAATCATCATAAAACTAGTGTTTGTGATGTGTTCATATATATTTAAAATTAATGTATACTGTCATGAAATGTTATATATTAATTTAAGTTAAATTTTCAATACAATTAGTGCTGAACACATAATTATAGTAAAGTATAATTGGTACTGTTTAGGCGTTCATTTCATTTAATTTTATCTTCTTATTCCTGAATCTGGGGTCATGGGGGTCTGCTGGAGCCTATCCCAGCACACATAGTGCGGTCAGGGTTGGTCGCCAATCCATCGCAGGGCCACGAACACACACACACACTCACACAAGTGCGGGGAGAACATGCAAACTCCGCACAGAAAGACCCCAAGACTGGGATTCGAACCCAGGACCTTCTTGTTGTGAGGCAACGGTGCTAACCACTGCGCCACCGCGCCGCCCCTGTTTAGGAGTATTCAACAAAAAGATTTTTGAATTAATAGGATAATAAATGTTAAAAATAGAAGGATAATGTATAAATGTACACATTACCCACATCTTTATGGCCTAATAAACCTTATGTAAATTCTAATCATTCAATAAATCCCCATAAATTACTGACATACAGTGGTGTATAAGGCAACACTTTGATTTTAGTCTAAAAACTAAGATTACTGGCTTAGTTAAACAGGCACTGCATTTTCACCCTACACTCCTATTTACATAGAGGATAGCAGAGGCGCACTTCTGGCATCCCCCCTGCATTCCTGCAGTGCTGGTTCATGTTGGACCGAGCCCAATATAAAGTATACTTTAACACCAAGTACCTTAAACAGGTATTAAGGCGAAACTGTGGCCAGTGCAGCCGCAGGATTGCTGTGAATTTACTAAAACATAAACACTTCACAGATGCAAAGTTGTGAAACAACAGGAGGTCATTGTGTATCATGAGTTGTTTTTTACATTTATGCACAAAAAGAAGACTGCAAATTTGTAAATTAAATTAGTAATACCATAAATCAAGATATAGACACTAAAAAAATATTTTACATTTTGCCTTTTCCAAGTGGAGGTCGCCAGTAAAGAAATAGAGGACCTATAAAAAATTTAGCTTTAATTTTCCTGAGTGTTATGTCTGCAAAATTGCCTATGTGTTCGAGGCTGAACTGGAATATCCTACATCGAAAGGTCTTGGGCAAGTGCAATTGTGAAGCTTTTGTTAAAAGATTTTTAACATTTGTAACAACTATTATCAGCAGAATTTTCAGTCAATCAAAAACAGGGAAGTGGTCGTAATTAAGGTGTCCCAGCATCAATAATTTACCACTGTCGGGCCCATGCGCAAAGACTTAATTAATCCCTAGTTGGCCAGTTGTATAACTAATCTAAATGTAAGTTGCTCTGGATAAGATTGTATGCAAAATGTAAAGTAAATTTTGATGTTACTAGTGGCTAACCCGGTGCTACACCCTGCATTTTTCAGGAATTTCCAAAAAGTGGTCTAAAAGTCTAAAAGAAAATTACAGCAATAAAATAAAACATTTCGAAGACCAACAGAATTAAATGAGCAAAACTTGTGACAACCAAACTGGTGTCACTAACAAACGCCAAAAATCTTTATTCTAACTGAGCATTATGTGTCATTATGAATGGTTATTGAT
Source organism: Sisor rabdophorus (assembly GCA_026260075.1). Taxonomy (NCBI): domain Eukaryota; kingdom Metazoa; phylum Chordata; class Actinopteri; order Siluriformes; family Sisoridae; genus Sisor; species Sisor rabdophorus. The sequence continues at coordinate 11,966,651 of JAOTQW010000029.1, read as the reverse complement.
TAAAATGCCCAATGCCACATAGATGTTTCTAAAAAATTACATTAAAATACTCTTTCTAGCTACTATCAGTGGCTTTCATCATGTAACCCAAACTGCTGTGGAATGGAAGCTTCCTTTCTACAGATGACTAGTTAATTTACTTCATGCTTTCCTTATCTTGTCACGGCTGTTTGAGTACATATGGGCCAAACTAAAACACGGACCTGGCCGAACTATGCCGAAACAGCAAAACCATCATCTGGCCACACTTGAACTAAGAAATCATTACAGCAAATGACGACAATAAGACCTCGACTACATAATCGACACATCCTAGAACAGGTTGCTGGCTGTGTACTCGCTGATAATTATCATGTTTGATGCTCCTGCTACACTTACCATTGTGCTTGTCCTTTCACCTAGCCTGAGGAGCTTTGATGGCATTTAAAAAAAGGGAGAGAGAGAGAGAGAGAGAGGGGAACCCTTATAACCCGCGCTAAGTTAGGGAAGGGATTGCTTTGGAGATTATATTCTGTCTCCCTTGACCTACATGCAGGCATACTTTCATCTTGCATTTTTCATCTCTTTCCTTGTCGCATGCAACCTGAGGTCTACGAAGACTTGGACAATGAAAATGAAAAGGACCGAGATTTTCTGTCTGCTTTACAATGTATTTAATTTCTATTGAAGGATCTTGATTGTCTTTTCCCTTAAGCATAAAGAATTACTTACAATACGGCAAATGCTCTGATGACTTCTCAATGTTGGTGTCACATGACTTACTCATAAATTTTGTCTTTGGTCCTTTATCAGTTAATTTCTCTATCTCTGGAAATCACCTCATCACGGTCAGGGTTACTTTCTGGCTGGAGTTTTCTAAGGATCTAAGGAGCATTAGGCAAGGCAAGAATATAGCCCATAAATTACACTATTGCATTGCAGCAGCCAAAACCAAGTACAATGTTGTCTAGAATATCTCCTTCACTGGAAGTAGTAAACCCAAACACTGTTAAAGCACAACACAGCCCCTGAACTCAGTGAAGACATGGTGTGATATGGTTGTTGTTAAAAAACTAAAATTTCTGCACAGAATGCTGATCTCAACACCTCACTCAATGTTAGCGATTTGGAGTGAGCTCACTAATAGTATTTTGCAGAAGCGCCACTAATAGCGAAATGGTAGGACGATTCTAATTGCCCATGCCCTATCAAGATCTTTTTAATTACCAGTGTGAAATGAGTGTGGGTGGCCCACCCTTATATTCTTTACTAGGGTCCAAAATCACTAATTGTGGAGGTTATTATAGAAGTAAGAACACATGTGAATGTAATGGTCAATATTTCCAATACCTTTTTTTTCGTCTTCTAACCTACCTATTTCTTAACTCTGGGTTGGGAGGGTCTTCTGGATCTATTTTATAGCACAGAAAAATTTTCTCAAGACCTTTAAAGCTAAACACAAAAGTGGTTTAATTCCTGGGCAAATAGTCTTCTTATGTGCATGTTCTCTCTGGCTTGTGTGAGTTTCCTTCTGGTACTCTGGCTTCCCCCCACAGTCCACAAACATGTACATTAGGTTAATAGGTGATTCTAATTTGCTTATGGGAGTGATTGTGAGTGTGTGATTGTTTGTCTCTTTGTGGCCCTGCAATGGACTGGTTACCTGTTCTTTACTGGGATAGGCTTCAACAGACCCCTGTGAAATCAAGTTGGTAAATAAGCGGGTATCAAAGATGAATGAATGGAAGAAAGAAAAATATCAACCCGATGATGGCAGTGAATATTACACAATCAAAAGAAGAGTAGCAAGAGCCTTTACAGAATGCAGGAATGCTACAAAATTTTCAAATACAGGACACATACCATTCTATATTGATTCAAAACGGGAAGCCAGTACTGTACATAGAAGTAAATAACTGGTACTCTGTGTAAGGCTTCAGCTACAGGCTGTTATGTTATTTAGAGTGATTAATAAACTTTCAAGTATGAAGGAAAATGCAGGTGATACTGCTTCAATAAAGGAGGAGACGTTGTTACATAAATTATTGAAATAAAAAAAATTAAACATCAACCATATATCTTCACCTCTTCACAGTGTAAAGTGGATTGAAATACATATCTTCATGTACGCACACACTTATGCACACTTGTGTAAGATAAGGCTGTTTTACAGAGCCATTCATCATTCACTCTGTGGAGAAAAATGTTACTTTAAATAATTACTTGAAATTCAAAGCTATGAGTAAAGAGATCAAAGTATAGCATTCTTGGATAAATTCTCCTCGGTCGCAAATCTTCAGTAATCTGCACTGGCTGATCACCACTGTTTGACATGCATCCACATTATAAAAGGAAAGAATACTATTAACTATGATTAAGTTTTGACGGTGGTTTGGCTGCCAGTAATTAATCTATGAGATATGGTAAACCTTGGCTGTGTATCAACTGTATGTACCTTGTTGCTTTTGGGATCTCCCTGACAAAGGAGTGCAGGAGAGCTTAGTTGTAGACTTTGTAGAAATCACTTGTTTACTCAGTGTCGAAACATGGAAGGAAAAGAAATTTTGCAACACTGATTCTGTGTGGAGTACACCCCGCACTTGCAAGGGTTTATTGCAGGACCTCTGGTTTCCTCCAACAATCTATAAACATGTACATTAGGTTAATCGGTGACCCAAAATTGCCCATAGGAGTGAGTTCGAGTGTGTGGTTGTTCATCTATGTGTGGCCCTGTGATGGTCTGGCAACCTGTCCAGGTTGTACCTTAGCTTCTTGCGATTATAAAAGATACTTAATTCAGAACCTTAAATTTAACTGTTTTACCTGACAACACACAAAACAATGACACTTGACTGCTTGACTTTTTACTGTTGTGTATTTTCAACTAGAACAGTTTAGACACTTTTAGTTTAGTCATATTACATGTTGCACCACAATCCTAAAGACATGACATTCCTGTTGTAAGCAAACTAGTATATATGAGGTGGTATAAAAAAAAAGTTTCAGACACACCAACAACTTGAATTGACTTGAAAAAGGCCTGCTGGTTTAAACTAGTTGACAATTTTGTGTGGCCTGCTAACATGCTGCCTGGACAGTGCACTTATTGGTGATGTGGCCATCTGCAGAACATTGTAAGTAGAAGGTCTTTAATTTTCCTGCAGGTTCTGATGAAGGGGCTGATCAAAGTTCTATTGAGATTAAAGGGCTAAAGCCTGAGAAAGCCGAGCTCTGTACAATACATGAAGTACAATGCATGCACATTTCAGCCAGCAATCAGCAAAGGTAATTACTGTTACCATTATTAGGTCAGGAACTCCTGCCTAATAAGTGGAAAGGAAAAAGGCAATCAAGGGATTGTGGATACCAGTCTCACATTTTGGCATGTCAGAGACAGTGGTTTTTGTACCACTCCAAATATTCAACTGCTACAGTATGTAATGGAAAGGTGATATGGATAAAACGACATGACTGATTTAAAAGATCTTCCCTTAAGCCAAAGATGGCATTTACCCTGACTCATTAAGCACACCGCTAGAAAGATTAATAGGAAAAATCTAAAAAGGCCATGGTGGAATTCCAGGGTGAATGACTGACCCCACATTTAAATGTCAATCTCCAGGTGGTTTTGTGTTTACCACCCACATGAAAAGAGCGGGATATGGTGAACAAGGAAGCAGCACGGATGCCCAAAGGCAAAAACAGACAGTCTCAACTGCTGTGTGGTCAGCTTTCAACAGAACCTCATTTTCCTCCACATCATCCCAGCAGATGACTGCGGCTTTTCCTGCAGCAATTAAGTTTGATTTGCTCATCAGTCGAGCCAAATAATGACCAGGGGGCAAATATACAAAATCTTGACATCACCTTTTGCTTTGATTGCAAAATATGCTGCACTGGCCTCACTCCAGGTGGCCAAGACTAGCTTTGATTGAGTCAGTGAAGGCATTTAACAGCAGCATGTGGCCAACAACTAACAGTGGCAGCAAATATACTTGATCTATTTTGTTTTGTAATTTGTGAGATTACACTCTTGCAAACATTGGATCTCCTAAAAGCAAAGCATAAATTTCAATTAATACAGTGATTATGAGTTACTAAATACTGCTTTGTAGAAACTACAAAAATAAAGGTAAGCTGCTGATTTACTTAATTAAGATGTATCCAGAGCTTGGATGTAAAATGTAAACATGTTTGTCATTATTTATTCAATTCCATTTATATAGCACCAGAAAGCAACATTAACACATATTCAGTTTTTGAATTTTTTAATTTCTAATTAGCAGGACAGAGGGTTTTTTTGGAAGAGACACAATTCATTCATTCATTCAATCATTCATTCAATTTTCTTTAACCGCTTCTTCCATAACTCTGGGTCACAGGAATCTGCTGGAGCCTATCCCAGCGTACATAGGTTAAAAGGAAGGGGTACACCCTATATAGTTTGCAGTCCAAACAATTTAGAATCAACCTAATGTACATGTTTTTGTACTGTGGTAGAAAACTGGAATACACAGAGGAAACCCATGCAAGTAATGGAAGAACATACAAACTATACACAGAAAGACCCCTTGCCTGGGAATTGAACCCCGGACCTTCTTGCTGTGAGGCGACCATGCTAACCTCTACGCCACTGTGCCCAAGAAAAAGAACTTATGAAGAAACCAGTTAAATAAAAACTAAATATTTCACAGTTACAGCAATTGGCAGGCTTTCTTATCCAGTGTGACTTACATTTACCTTTTTATACTAAGCAGTAAGGGATTAAGGGCCTTGCTCAGCGGCCCTGCCAAAGTGATAATTTTGTGGTGCTGGAAATCGAATACAGGTCTTACAATTATAAGTCCAACACCTTAACCACTGTGCTATCTCTTTTCCCTGGCATTTTTAATGCTAGATTTTTAATGTCAACAGTTTTGCTCTGGTTTGACAGACACTGCATGTTAGCCTCTTCTCCTAGTTTCACTAGTTTATGTGGATTATTTCAAAAAAGAATAATTAATAGGCATTTTATCTTATTACTAGAATCATGGAGCAATGCCATTTTCATGTAGGTTCTACGTTCAGTAAAATCTTACAGAGGAAGATGATTAAGTGTTAATGATGGCGTCAATGAGACAGACAGGGTTTGATAAGATGGGTGTTTGTGGTTGACAAGCTGTCCTGAGTAGAAATTGATTTTCCATTTGGCTGGCCTGTGTGGTTCAATCAGTTACAGGCATGTGTGAAAAGGTGAGACAGAAAGAGATATACGCAAGAGTTCAAACGCTTGCCGAGAAACTTTCAACTAGATTTTCAGCGAGTTTATCGCAAAAAGCTCATTCTGTTTCGAGGTAAATGTTTGGACTGCATAGAAATTAAGATCAATAATTCTCTAGGCTTTGTTTGACATAGGACCTTATGGACAGAGAGCTCTCCCAACTCGTTTATAACATCATGATTCCTTGTTTTTTTCATATACTGATCTCGGTGTAGAGTTTGTTAAACAAATCATTGTCTAAGAAGCAATTAAATTTTGAGTTACACAGTTGGGGCCAGCCAAACCGTCTGGGATAAAAATGTTTTTTCTTGCCAATGTTGTTGGACGTGCTTCAGTTTTGATAACACATCATCAATGTGCCAGTTTTTCATATCTACTGTTACTCTGTATGTTTTTAAAAACACGAAATGGGACTATAGTGGAAAAGATTATCTTAAGTAACTCAACAATCAATTTTGAAGCTAAAGTTTAAGTAAATTGAAAAAAGGGTTTGCTAAGTATGAAGTCAGTGTGCACAACGCTAGAGGTGCTGTAGAACAGGCATGTTTTGCCTTGTTAGACTAAGCAGGATGTATCTGATAATCATACTCTTGTTGAGTTTTAATAGAGGGCAACAGCTAGGGGTCAGTAGTTAATTCTTTCTCATGCACTTTCTCTTTTTCTTAGCTTCAAGGTGCTTTGAGTAATCGAATAGAGTCATTTCACGAGTGAAAATACTACAATGTAAGACAGAATCAAGGGTGGAGACCTGCAGCTGCTTATGAGGTAGGGCATCTGGTGTGTGTGTATGATCAGTTGTCTGCATCTGCCCTGCATAGTATAAAACTGGGCTTGGCTAACAGACTTTTCAAGCATAATTTACCCCCTCAGTAAATCTTACAACATGGAAAATAACTCATTAATTGCCCATATTGTTATCACTGGCGGTTTTACAACGATCCAGAATGACTTTATCGAGTACCATGCACATTCCTAAATTCCTTAGGGCACTGTCTGAATAATTATAGTAAATGTATTTCTGAAAAAATCATTCATTTAAAGAGATTCAATACCAAGCATACATCTGTGATTATCAGCCCCATAGGGTTAGATCGGCCAAAAGCCAAGGAAATGTCTGCTGCGTGTGTGTTCTCTGAATAACCAGAGCTGGTTATCTTGAATAAAACCGCTATAGGTACATAGACCATAGAAAAATGACACTTTACAAGATTTGTGAGATATAATGTCAAATATTTATGGACGATTTGAGAGATTTAAATCTATTAAATTACTCACATGAATGGAGTTCGTAGGCACGCTATGACAGTGTGTACACACAGGATATCACTATGGTAAGACCTTTCTATCGGATATGACTTTGGTTTCTCCTTTCCACTTAAGCTGGGTTTATCTCTTGCATTCAGCACTCATATGATGTATACATTTACATTTGCATTTTCAGCATTTGGCAGACACTCTTATCCAGAGCGACTTACAAGTGAGCAATTTAGGGTTAAAGGCCTTGGTGGTGCTGGGAATCGAACCCTGGTCTTTCTGGTAGCAGTACACCTTAACCACTAGGCCACCCCTTACCATCACCCTCAATATTAATTAAATGGGGCAGCACTGTGACATAGTAATTATCACAATCGTCTCCAAGCAAGAAGGTCCCCGATTTGAGTGTTTCTGCGTCTATGTGTGGCTCTGCGATGGACTTCCGACCTGTCCAGGGGGTGTACCCTTGCCCAGAGTTCAGATCATTTCATTTTCATCTTCTGTACCCGCTTATTCCCGAATCCGGGGTCACGGGGGTCTGCTGG
>JAOTQW010000029.1:11941126-11958324 GCA_026260075.1 Sisor rabdophorus | reverse complement strand
AAGCCCGGGATTCGAACCCAGGACCTTCTTGTTGTGAGGCGACGGTGCTAACCACGGTGCTATTATACACACTTTCCATTTAAGTGCCACCCAGATGAAGATGGTTACTTTCAAGATTTCTTACTCTTACTATCTAAGAGCATTTTTTTCTTGACAGTGTTAACCCAGGTGTGTTAAATAAATGTTTTTGATAATGTGTTTGTGTTAGTTCCATGTTGAATGCTGCTGTGTTGTTAAGAAAAAGGCACAGGTATATACATATACCTAAAATTAATATGAAATTTATTTTCAGAACTAATAACTGGTTAAATTGGTATTGATCATGTAGAATATTAGAGTAACATCTATCTTACTACCTTACACAGGCATGACCTAGGACAGCAAAAACCACTAATGCGAGTTTTTATTGGTGTGAATGTCACATACCTTTGCAAAACTCATGGTTAGACCCAGAACCCACGTTGATTGAGTATTAATCTGAACAAAATCTTTAAAACTCAGAGAGTATAAGTATAAAACTAGTTTTATTTTGAAGTGAAAACAATTGTGTGATTTTTTTTCATTTTTTTTTTAGGCTGATGTAATAAATATTGTTAACACCATCACTGATGAGATTATTCTTAGTTTGCATCGAATCATGACGATGACCCCTAGACAGTTTGTCTCATAGTTCACTTGAAAATTAATGTCCAAAATCTGACAGCACAGACTATTATTCTTTTCGAAGTTATGATTACAGTGTTGAGACATCAAAAGATAACAATGAAGTATTGCAATTACGTTTGTCTTCTGTTAAATGTGATGTGAAATGAAATTCTCATTTGTTCTTCCTGTGTCTGTACCTAGCTGGCATGTTTCAAAGCCAAATAGGTGGGTGGGAATTCGAGAAATATTTTAGATTTTGAAATGATAATAGTAACATATTTGTCTGATGACCTACAGTGAAGAGCATTTTTAAAGGCTCGCCCAGTTTCTTATGCTTTACTTTTCCCGTTATTCATTCCTGCTTGTACATGATGGAATTAATACTCTGCTAAAGAAAAACACAAGCTCATTGGCATTACTATGAAATGTGAATTTGCATGGCGATATTTAAACAAATTCATTCAACCACTGAGGATGGTTATTATTTATATTTTCATAAAGATGGCTTTATAAAGATATATATATATATATATATATATATATATATATGACAAGAAATTATAAGAAATTGTTTAATTTCTATTTGTAAAGTTTCTTTACTGAACGATACAATGCTCCAATTTTAAGCCCCAAAACATGTAATTTAACAAAATGGACTGTGATTGGTTGCTTCTTATATCATTCATTCATTCATTCATTCATCTTTCTTCTATACCCTCTTATTCCCGAACTCGGGGACTGCTGGGGCCTTTCCCAGCGCATATAGGGAGAAAGGCAGGTGGTACACCCTTGAAAGGTTGCCAGTCTATTGCAGAGCCACGCACACACACACAACCACATGCATTCACACTCACTGGCAATTTAGAATCACCAATCAACCTAATGCACATGTTTTTGGACTGTGGGAGGAAACCAAAGTAGCTGGAGGAAACCCATGCAAGCGTAGGAAGAACACGCAAACTCCGCACAGAAAGACCCCTTGCCTGGAATTCGAACCCAGGACCTTTTTGTTTTGAGGCGACCGTGCTAACCACCACACCGCCCCTTCCTATATCAGTCAGATGTTATCTTTACTTCAGGCGGTCAGACCTGACATTAGTCCGAATGTCATGTTTAAAATTACACATTTATGAACAGAATTAAAAATACAGTTCATGCACCAGTATTTTTCCAATGGCATCCATTATCTTGAGTTACATCTATACCCCTAAGTCTGTGAGAGACAGATGTTACTTTTGTTGATAATGCCATTATCTCCACAACTATAATTATGCAGTCTGTGGCTCACATTGACATGCTCTCTGCATGCTCCAAAACATTCCTCTCTCTGTGCCTCACAAATACCTGCTGCTTCTTTCCCTAATTTTGCAAACAGCTGTCTCCCTTCTCCTCCTTATATTTCCTAAAACATAGGCTTTGCTTTTCAAATGTCACATCCGGCATCTGCCCTTTACCGTGTCAGTGTAGCCTGGCTCAACCCCGGCCATGAAGTGTCTCTGTGCTGTTAAGAAGAACGTTGTTAAAGTGTAATTAGCCGCTTGGGGCTATATGCACACGGTGTAATGACACTTTTGCTATTATACCACACAGGTAAACGGGCAGCTTGGTGGCTGCAGAGTATAGACATCCCTAAGTAAAACATCTAAAAAAAATATCCAAACAAGTTATAATGCTACAAAACTGCAGCTTTTCAAAAGAATATATATGAGTACATCAAGAAGTACAACATGTACTAATGCCATATAAAGAAACCATAAAATATAACTACTAAACAAGTTGTGGGAGCTAAAGTTGTAGGCAATTTTGTATTATCTCACTGTACTCATTTCCATAATAAGAGACACATGTGTAAATGAAAAAGAAAACAGATGACTGTGATTCCCTTTGTTTAGCTTTCATACTTAAATACTGATAAATATTACACACCAGGGTGTCATTTACATCATATGAAATTATATACATAGTTGAAATAACTTTTTTTAGGATTACACACAATGACTCATAAAAACCTAATCTGATAAATAGAACCTGTCTTCAGGTTCTCAGGCTAGCGCTGCAGTGTAACTTAAAGATAATAGGGTCTGCCTCATTCTGTCTACTATTGGGTAATTTTTTAATTTATTCATCTTCTTTACCCATTTAATCGCTAACTCGAGGTCATGGGGATTTGCTGGATCCTATCCTAGCGCACATAGGGCAAAAGGTACACCCTGGACAGGCCGCCAGTCCATCTCAGGACATACATAGACAAACAACCGTAAACACTCACACTTACTCCTACGGCCGATTTAAAATCACCAATCAACCTAATGTACATGTTTTTGGACTGTGGGAGAAAACCGGAGTACCAGAAGTAAATCCACGTGAGGGCAGGGAGAACATGCAAACTCTGCACTGAACGAACCCTTGCCTGGAAATCGAACCCGGGACATTGTTCCTGTGATGCAACTGTGCTTACTACAATGCCACCACCCCACCACACTACTAGGTCAATCACATAATTTTTTTTTCTTAACAACATTGTCAATCACACTTTTAAACAGCTTAAGCATTATTTAAAGCTATCATGCAAGTCCAGATCTGGTGTGGATGTGCATAATTAGAAATGTACCTTGAAATGTATAGATTGAAGTCTCTCATCTTTTTTTCTTTGGTAAACTTTCCCAGGCATTTCTCTCTTTTTACAGCTCTTAAGGCTAGCGCAGGTACAAATGCTCCTCATATAGGCATATGCATATTTTTAGCAAGCAAAATCAACAATGTAGTCATTGTAATCAACCTCCTGTAATTAAATAGCTCAAAAAGCTCATGCTGCACTATATGACAAGCTTGATTATAGAGTTTTGTCCCATTCCCTGTGTCATCATTTAAAAAAAATCTTTGGTCTGATTTGAACAAAGACTTTTGCACTCTTGACAGTTCGATTGACTTGCACATGCACAGGCTTGATCTTGATATGCATGCAAAAGCCAAGCATGAAGCTGAGACATCACTTAAAAAATAAACATGTAAAAAGAGACATTAATTCGCAATAGACAGACAATAGCACAACTTTGAGAATGCAGATAAGATTATTGATTCATTTATATAGTATAATATTTACATAGCAGGGTGAATTTGGTATCTTTACATTATTCTTATTATTAGAAGAATATGTCTCACACACATATACACACTAGATCTGGGTGGGCCATACATAGTGAGTGAAAAGTACCAGCACATGTAAGTCGAGAGGGGAAAAAAGGGAGAGAGAGAAAGAGAGAACGAGAGAGTCCATGTGTTCATGTACACGTGTAATCATGTATGTCTTATTCACAGAAATAAATGAAGACTTAAGGTTAGTTTTCTCTGAGAAATCTATATTAGCTTACACATAGGTATAGTCTCTATATCAGATAATAAGCATGTCTGGTAAAGGGTGGTCCCCCACCCCACAAAAGATATAGTACATATTGCACTTAATTCTACCATGATCTCAGTCAGTGTTTGTCGTGCTGGGAAAACCACCCATACTCCTCGCAACTTGAATCACAAATGACTCAATTCTCAGACTTAAACGTGATGGTCAACCTGGACCTCTTCGATCACAGTGACATCACTGGTCCCACCCAGGCTTAATCAGTGGCAGATTGTTGAGAGTGAGGACACACACACAAACACACTGACTTAAAACTAAGACAGGCGATAAAAAAAAGAACATTTCAGAAACAGATTAAATCTTTTAGAAACTCAGATAATCACATCAATTTATTGAATAATCTTAGATCAAATGATATTTTAGTGTACTTGTTCAGACATCAATAAAAAATGTAAGAAAAAAATATATACAGCAAAATTTAAGGGTGTGTGCTATTTTCCAGAACATAACAAAACCCATGGAAGTTGAAATTTTCTAAAGGTTAGTGGGGGGTGACTAGTGATGTTTCCACAAAAAAAATAAAGGAAATAAAGAACATTTCTTAAAAAAAAGTCTTCATGTTTAATTGCAAGATGCATGCCACATGTCTTAAGAAAGCTACTTTCTTTTAATACTAGTAAGTACATGTATCCAGACACGCTGTTAGCAATTTTGGGCCCTATGAAAGATACAAGGTTGGACCACCTACTACATCCATTCTGCACTAAACATACTATTACATTACTGCTATACTGCTAGTACTGATACTACTAAGAAAACAGATCCCAATCCCCTTTTAGTGGTGCACCTGCATATACCGTTATGACAATTTTTAAATTTATTTTATAAAAATATAGAGACGTAAGTTAAAAAAATGTTGGCAAAGTAAATGCCGAAAGTGAAGCAATGCATGAAAAACATATTATAGTTTGAGTGGCAAGCTGGAATTACACCTTTTGCATCACAGAATCTCAGACATTTTGATATTAAGAAATATCTGGCAGGCAGGAATAAAAGACAGGATGATTTATCGACTGGCCATTTACATGTCTGATGCATTTGTGGCATATGGATATTGTGGAAGTGTTAACATATGGTTAAGGTACTAAAAGGAAATTGCCACTGCCCGGGAATCCAACCTGGGACCTTCTTGCTGTAAGACAACAGTGCTAACTACTAAGTACTACTACTTGCTGCCCCCTGATATCAGATTCAAAGCAATAAGATGAGATTCAAAGCAATTTTGAACGTTTTAAGGGCATTTGCTAAACAATGTAAATTTTACACAACACAAAGAGCAATTGCAAACAGTGTTTTTCTGACAGAATACGTTTACACTTTTGTTGTTTGTGTGCCATGCAGGGTTTTTTTGTTGGCTGTGCAGGTGCAGGATTTTTGTTGGCCGTGCACAGTCACTCTTATGGGCAGTTTGCACCTGCCTAAAAAACTGAACACATGAAGCAAGCACACTCCTGTTAAAATAGCTGACTGAAACCACACAGCTTATGTAAGCTCTTTGAGACCAAATTTAGTAATACAATAACCATTTTCTGAACTGTTCCTTTTTCCAACAGATCCAAACGAGCAGAGATTCATGGTGGCAAGGAGTAAACCCAGTGCTCATAACTAATAATAAAAGCCAAAACATCTCGCCTCACTGACAGTAATGGCTTGTTTGAGATTTAAATGCAGCAAAAACTAAACCCCAAAGTTTGAGGATGAAACCAAGGGGTGAATCATTGTTCTGGAGGTTTGATGGCAGCTCTTAGGGATGATTGAGTATACCTTGCGGGTGTTCAAATAAACATTGTCTGGTTACAACCAAATTCCATTCCTGTCGAGAGATTTGAGCAAGACCTTAGTTACAGCAACATGTACCTCACATGTTGCTGCTATGCTGCAATCCTGTGATCCAGGGGAAGCCTAAATATTCCGTCATTACAACCACTCAAAACAGCATTTAAAAGCAACCAAAATATACTTAAAGCCATGTCAGCTGGATTATAAGGTCTAGAGATTTATTGCCTTTTATATAAGGACTACATAACTTTCTGTGGGGCTTGTGGCTCATGTGAGGTGGCTATCTGTGCAGGTGAATCCAGCACAGCACACCACTTAACCTCTTCGCTCTAATGTTGCCCAGCCAGCCATAACGCTCTGTCAACTTTATGAGAGCGAAAAACAGAGTGGACAGGCCTTAAAAGCTTGTTTATGAAAAGCGAGTGTTTACCTTGTGCTTCCAAATGGATTTTAGAGGAGAAAAGGTAACAAAAATAGGGTAAGGGTGAACAAGGTGGCTGGGGAGGGAGGTGAAAACAGTAGTTTAACACAGAAAGCCAGAATTTACAAAGGAGAGATAACAGAGAAGGTGATCAAATGAGAAAACAAGAACAGCATATACTATGAAGGCGGAATAAAAAGTAACAGGAAGAGGAAGGATTTTCAGTAGGTTAAAGAGCTCATGGTGCTGCATTCATAGGCTGGTGTACTCAAAACAACTTCTTACCCTTTTAAACAAAAATTAATATAGAAATCCAGCCTTTTCTTGCAATGTCTCTTATGTGCCATCTTACCAACACACTGGAATCTCCATAGGGGTGTGTAATGGCATTCCTGCCCTGCTACATGTCTGCTTTTTCCCCAGCCATCAATCAAGTGCTGAAGCAAAGGCGTTAGAAGGAGGGAGGAGACTGCAGTGGTGGATAGGGAGGGTAGAGCAGCAGATTGTTGCTGTTATTAGTGCAAGGACATTGATAACACAGTGACTATTCTTTTACGCTTTTAGAGTTACCTGACATAATTAGCTGACAGGTGGAATTGAATATAACCTAGAAGTATACAAGCATAACATTTAATTCCTTTAAAATCAGCTGACAATGTCTTCACGGACAAGAGAGTATTAAATTAGCATTTGAGTTATAAATTAAACACATATACTTGCTTTACAACCCTCTGTTGCTCAACATTGGTAGATGGGCTAACTCGGTAGACTTTGTATTCCTCATTGTTCCAAATGTCCGGTAGATATAATTTCGAGACTTGAGCACAATGCACATACAAGCTTTTACTTGTAATTCAAAGACACTGTTTGAAGCTGCAAGACACAGCACTGGACTAAAAATTCCAGTTGTACAAACTATGGCTCGTTAAAAAAAATTGAATCCAAACTCTGTTTTAAGATCTTAGCTAATCCATGACCAAAAGGATTACAGTGTCTACACATGGGAGCTATCCTGGGAATAAATTCTGTGAACCATTGAAAGCAGTCCAGCGCTCCAACATCATTAATAAGTGTGTAATACTCAAGGCACATCAAACTTTCATTATCATTTAGACAGCATTGAGAGGAACATGACCAGATTTCAGCCTAGGCTGAGAGACAATAGAATCATTTCCTTCCCATACTTTACTGAAGTTATTAGGCGATCAGTCCTGACAGTCTTCGTCAGCTTCTCTTTTTTTTTTTTTTGCTCTCCTCCAGACTTGCTCAGTGATCCATTACAATGCAGACAGATGGTAGAGCGTACCAGTGTGTGTCAATAGCACAACCAACCAAAGGTCCCTATTACTTTATTTGCGATAAAAAAACACTACAGCATTACTATAGTAATAATGATAAAAAATTATACTAAAACTAAAACTGAAATACATCACTAGTTCCTTAAGAAATGCATTAAAGTAAAATGTTTGACCTTATTTTAACTGCCTTGCCTGGATCAAAGCCAAACTTTATAATCTTCACTAATGGAGGGGTGAATGTTACATTAAGGGGTAGCTTTTTGCATAGTCCCCTTTCTTGTCATTCCTCTTCATTCCTTGATGGAATAGAACAAAAATGATCCTTTCTGTTTCACCTTCATCATGCCGAAGGTCGTTAAGGGCCAAGCTTTCACTAACAATTAGGTTGGTGTAACATCAGCTCATAATATAGCATATGTGATTATGGGTGTGCAAGAATAGACCATTTACTTGTAAAAGGACCTGGAGGGGTTGATGTGCAGAATGTCCTCAAAACCTTTGATATGGACTGTTTTCTAATTGAACTGAATGTTCTGGAAAGTTTATGTTGCTTTTAGAGACCCATTACTCTTCTAATCTCTGACTATCATCAGACAGTGTTTACGCTAGACACACAAAACCCGCTCTGCACTTTGAAGGGTGAGGATCTTCTCATCATTCAAAGAGGATTCTTTCAAATGCATCGCAAGATTAGTCCAAAAGAGAAGTCCAACCACTAAGGTAATCCTAAATTATTCCTGACCTCGACCTCAACCCAAAACATTTTCATAACAATCACTTATATAATTCATATGCCAAAGTCTATCTATCAGGTTGGCACTAAGGGGTTACTTACTTACTAATTTTACCGGACAGCATGTTCAGTACTGTTAGGAACAGGGAAGTGATAGGAGAAAGTGAAGCTAAAAGCTTGTCTGGATTTTTATCTGAGAGTGAACAAGTTTAGCTTTGAAATACGTAATATTCCTTCCATTATCCCAAAATCTCTTTTTCTCACTATCTAAATAAATTCGTTATTTATTCGTAATTATTCGAGAGAAAAAAAAGCCAGCAAATCTGTTTTATCTGACGGTTAAGCCTTGTTCCATATTTCTATGCAAAAATGCAATAATGCCCGATTATTGGTCACATTTTGTCCAATTGCTCATAATATTTTGAATGTAGGATTAGACTAATAATTCTCCACACAAGTCTATTCAAGGAACTGCTAACACTTGCAATAGTTGCATTTAAAAGTTTGCAAGAAAGTGTATTTGTAGACAATATGTCTGGTGCTTTTTTTAAAGCCTTTAATTGTCAATTTTTTTTCTAAGCAAATTCTTATTCATTGTGAAACACAGTATTTGGCGTTTTTAAGCAAGACTCTCAGCGTGATCTCATAGTTAAAACCTATTCTTTCAGCAAGCTTCATGGAGAAGGTCTTCAAAAAGCCTGGGTGACACTAACAACACTAAGTCTTATCTTTTTTCACATCTTCACATAATGCCCAGAAGGTGGCAGATCCTCTCCACAATATGCCATTAATTTCATCTTCTAAGGTGCCTTATCAAAATATTTTCACCACCTTCCATCAAAATATTGCAGTAACCTTGGAATCTGTCAAAACAGTTGAATATTTTGAGGTTTGCCTGACAGCTGCTGACGATATCCCATCAGAAATAGTTATTCTCCACGTCACAGATTAGAAAGCTATTTGCTTTAAACAAAGGGGGGTTTGATTGTGAGCAGAGCAGGCGTGCTCTCCACCTCACAGTGTTACATAAAGCATGAGCTTTCGTCTTGGCACGGTGGAGTTGCAGACTGCTGGGTGAGAACATGGCTGAGCAATGTTGGAACCTCTGACCCCCACCCCACTTATCTTTTTTTCTATGAAAGTCAGTGATAGTTTCCTATAGCACAAACATTGAGTAAAGTGATCAGAAAAGTACTGCCAATATAACAGTATAACACCATTTTTCTGTGACATTTATTGAATTACACTTTATTAAGTTTTTAACGTTTAGAGAAATCATTTGATTTTAATCACTAGTGTCACTTTGTATCTTTTGACAATATTACGATCTTACAAAATAGCAGAAGATCTGTTACATTTATGAAACCATGTATAAACAAGGAATGTCCTGATGTCACTTTCATATAAAACAGTCTCCTGAAATCCAGCATTTTTTTATTAAGCTTTGTACATTTACGTTTGGCTTTGGAGCAGCTGCTCCTTTTTAAACGTTGAAGAAGGATTTTATTACAGTCCAGATCTCCAGGGGAAACACCTCCTTTCAATTTAAGACGGCCACACATCGAGCCAAAGCCACAAGCTCTCGTTTCAGCTTAGGATCTGACCAGGGAGGATTCTTCTCTCTCTGCTCTTGAACCACAGCCAACACAGCCGTTCCTTAGCTTAGATTTTAGCACCAGTTCACATAGGCCTTGACCTGCCCTTCCCTCAGTTGTAGAGCGATCACTGTCTCAAAGCAACTCAAGCTGAGGGGATTCTTTAGGGATAGAATAACTGCAGGTGAGTTAGCACTTTGACAGCATAGTGAAATATCCCTATATTGTATAAACATTACATCATTGCTCTTATAAGCTGCACCTGGCAATAGTCCACAGTGTTATTAGATGGAATATGGGAAGCAGCTTGCGACGTTAGTGCTAGCAATGTTTTCGTACCTTCCCTATTCACACTTCTAAACACAAGTAAGTGCATAAACATTTTGAAATTATGCGTGTAGATGGGATTGTTGAGAGTTTTTTAGGAAAAGGTAAATCCCACAATAACCAGTAGTCTCTATACTCATACTGTAGGTATGGCTACGTTTGTAAGCAGATACTGTGAAAATTGCAGGTAATACAGGTACCGTAGGAAGGCCGAAAAATTTACACTTTACACAATTTACACAGAAGTTAACTTTAAAATGGAAAACAATTTAAAGAAAAATGCTCTTTCTGTGCATGTTCCCCCCGCGCTTGCATGCGGGTATAGAAGATGAATGAATGAACGAATGAATGAATGAATGAATGAACGAATGAATGAATGAGTGAGTGAGTGAGTGAGTGAGTGAGTGAGTGAGTGAGTGAGTGAGTGAGTGAGTGGGTGTGGGGAGAACATGAGAACAGAAAGACTACTTGCATGGAAATCAAAACCAGGACCTTCATGCTATGAGGCGGCCATGCTAATCACCACACCACTGTGCTATCCACTTTAACCATTAAAAAATATATTTCATATATTGTTGATTTCCTGGAATAATCACACACAACAAAAGCAGTCCTTGTCAGGTTTATCAACTGTTTGAGATGGTTTTCTGAGATCTTTTGTCACAACAGCTGTAAGGAATTATTATGTGTTATAGTGTATCTAGTCTTCCTGCTCAACATTGCCTACAGACCAACCACAGCTTGTCAAAAATTCAATAATGACCTAAACAAACACTCTTCACATCAGTGCATTAAATAGGCACCACATACAATGCATTGAGATAATTACGATACAATAACAGAAGTCTATATCAGGTTCCTGTCTTGTAAAAGAATATTTAAATATCATGTTTTGCGCTTCCAATTTCAATATTTCTAATGTAAGCTGTGTGGCAAACATGTGTAAATAGAGTATGCAGTTGGAAGTTTTTCCAACCGCATCCGTGACGCAGCAAGAATAAAACTTCTTAACTTCATAGTGGCTGATGTAGACACACAAAAACCACCTAAATAGAGAGCAATGCAATTGAGACATACTTTCTGTGCAACATGCTCTTTTTGTGGGATAAAGACATCTCAACTTAACTAAAAGTTTGGTCATGTGACAATCAATCAGCTTCCTCACCTTTTCTGCTACACCGAAACCTGAGCAAGAACAATAGATGAGCACCCTGTCTATTTTTCTTTGTAAATTGATTTTATAGCAGCATTACAGCAAGCTGAAATTTTCTTTTTTTTTTGTATCTTGTATCGTACTACATACAATTTCAGAGTGCACGCAAATGAGTGCACGCAACCACACCTAGCGGTTTTCCTTTATGTTTTGAGGTGCGATATGTCGATCACTCCTTAGAATGGTGCAAGTGCACCATGGGTCATGTCACAAGAACCAACCGAACACCTTCCTTAACTTACTGTTACACTTAAACCTCAGCAGAAATTAGGGAATCAGCTTACATTCTAGTCTTTCTTCTCTTAGAAAAATTAATTTTGTAGCAGAGTTACAGCAAGGGTTGTACATCTCTCGATACTACACAGCATTTGGCATGTATTTTAAGGCACAATGTGTGATCAGCCCCTTAAAACAATGTAAAACTATAATGTACAAACACATACCGCATATGGAAAGAATAGGAAAAAGTAGATTTTCTTTGGCAAGTAAGTTCCTATAATAGACTAATTTTCTATTATAGGAAAATAGGGTGTATATGTTAATAAGTCGATTTAGTAAGTCATTGTTTTAAAATTAATTAAAAATAGATTTTTTTAAAAAGATATAATTTGATATAAAAATCACATTTCAGGGTGGTACAGTGGTGTTGTGGTTAGCACAATCGCCTCACAGGTTTGATTCCTGGGCAAGGGGTCTTTTTGTGCCGAGTTTGCATGTTTTCCCTCTGCTCTGCTTTACTCCGGGTACTCCGGGTAATTTTCTCCCACAGTCGATGTACAAATGGTTGATTGGTGATTCTAAATTTTCCCTAAGAGTAAGTGTAAGTGTGTGTGGTTGTTTTTCCATGTGTGGCCCTGTGGTGAAATGAAGACCTGTTCAGGCTTTCACCCTATGTGTGCTGGTCTCCAGCAGACTTCCTAAACCGAGAGTTAGGGGTATAAAAGATAAAAGAATGAATGAATGAATTACATTTAATTTAAAACCATCTTATGTCAGGAAAACCTAATTTATGAAGTCAGTTCTTCAGTTCAGTCCTAAACAGTGAAACCACAGCCCTTAACTAAGTAAACAAAACCCAAAAATGTGTCATCATTAATCACTTCCAACATAGCTACATGACGAAGCAACACCTACAAATTGGCTGTGGATATCTAAATCTTGGAATCAACATTTTTGAGGAGGCAGGATATTCTTTTTTTTCCTTTAGGGTAAAACTGACAGGACGCTTTCTAATGATGAGTTCAGGTTTGATAAATGAGCTAGAATGGAAAGTCCCGATTATACACACAGTCTTTCAAAAACACAATAACGGTCTAATTAAAGCGGAACGGAAAGAATGCCCTTATCCACCTAGGTTTTCCAGATTATTGCAAAGCTCTCTTTTTACTTTACTGCATCATGTCCCTGTACAATGACTAGGTGTGCATTTATAGATAATAAGACCCATTTATGTCCAAGTAAATTATAGGGAAGTTGTTAATTTTAATTGTGTAAAAGGACCTGCTGTTGGTGCAGACATCACATTTCACATTTTGCATTTATCTTGTTTTTATCCATTTATATTCATTCATCTTGTATACCCGCTTATTCCAGAGCTCAGGGTCATGAGGGTCTGCTGGAGCCTATCCCAGCACACATAGGGCAAAAGGCAGGGCTACACCCTGGAGATGTCGCCAGACATAGATGCCACACATAGATGGACAACCAGGAAACCCACGCAAGAGCATGGAGAACATGCAAACTTCGCACAGAAATTCCTCGCGCCTGGGATTCGAACCCAGGACCATCTTGTTGTTTAATTTTCCTGACCTGCCTTACTTCAGCAGATAAACCCCAGACAGAAAAGTCTATAGTCTATATTTCTTTTCAAAAATCCCTGAACTGTGAATCGATGATCGTCATATGTGAGGAAAATAGAAAGTAAAGATTCATTCATTCATTCATTCATTCATCTTCTATGCCCAATTATTCCCTTATTCGGGATCCCAAAGAGGAAAGAGGCAAGGGGTACACCCTGGATAGGTCGCCAGTCCATTGCAGGCCCATACAAACTACACACTATAATGAAAGCAAAAACTGAAAGGGGTGAAAAACACAGATTTTTCTGATACCACAATGCTTTTTTTCTTTTTGTGTAACTGGTTATTGTTTATTCTTGTGAAACTGAATTTCAATTATTTTTTTCTTTGGATTCTGTGTTATTTAGTTATTATATAAAGCTGTTAATCATTACAGTTCTAAAATAATAATAATTAATTTGTCTTCTATATCCCCTTATTCCCTAATTCTAGATCATAGGGGTCTGCTGGAGCCTATTCCGGCTTTCTGAAGGGCGAAAGGCAGGAGAGTTACACCCTGGACAGGTCGCCAGTCCAACCAGCACCACACTTACACTCACTACTATGGGCAAATTAGAATCACCAATCAACCTAACTTATAATATTTTTATTGTCTCATATTTACTGTAATTTTCTGAATAGGAAGCTGGGAATAATTTACACATTCTCCAGTGCTTTTGTGCCATGTCATAGTGGTGTGTACATTTCCCCCCAAATGCACTATTTTATGCTCTAGCTACACTGTTGTCTTTCTGTACCTCAATTCTCATCCTCTCACCCTTGTTGCCCTCTCTCTGTCAACCCTGTAACCTAACCCAACATTTAAAACAAAAAGCAAGACACTCTTCAACCAGCAAAGGGTCTTTATCGTCCTCCAGAGTGGTTTTGGATATCGCTTTGTTGAGATACCATCTCCCTTTGGCTATTCAGGAGTGTCACAGCTTCTTTTCATTTGATCTTTATTTACACCGGCTATTGTGTGCCAGCAGGCATTTAAAGGAACCGTAAATGGATAAAGAACTGAAAAAAATGCATCCATCCTGCATTCGCTCTCCTTCATTAGAGAGCTGTCCTCTTGTTGTGATGTATGAGTAAAAAAAGAGAGAGTAAAAAGGGTAAATGAGAGAATGGAACAGAAAAGGGCTAAAGAGAGGGACCCAAAGAGGTACTCGAAGGTAAGAGGATGACACACCTCATCGAATACCATTCAAATCAAGACTTGAAGGCAAAGTCAAGCTCTGTTTCCCTCAGACAGAGCAAGAGATGGCACAGATCCATGCAAAAGAATGAAAAGTGTGTGTGTGTGTGTGTGTGTATGCATGTTCACTACAAATTGCACAGTGTGGGAATTTCCCCACTACTGCGAACTGTCAATCAGAGTATATGTGTATATGTGTGTATGTGTGTGTGTGTGTGTATGCGTGGGTGTGTGTACTTATATATGTGTGTGTATCTATGCCACCATCTATTATGCCTATGTACTAATTTTCACTTGTCTATTTTATTTATGGCCATATTTTAAAATCTAATATCTAAGAAATAGTTTTAGACATCAAGTATTTACATTTTTATATATTTATTTTTAGGAATTTCAGGAATACTCATATAGCAACCTTATTTCTTTTTTAATAGGGATAAATGGGGATTACAACAATGTGCATGCATGTCTATTTACAGTTTTTACTATGTTACTTGGTTGGCATGGTGGCGTAGTGGTTGGCAGGGTCACCTCACAGTTACCGGTTCGATTTCTGGGCAAGGGGTCTTTCTATCTGGAGTTTGCATGTTTTTCCTGCGCTTGCAGGTACTTCGGTTTCTTTCCACAGGCCAAAAAAATTTATGTTAGGTTTACTGCTAACTTTAAATTGTCCATAGGTGTGAGCGTGTGTGGCCCCGCAATGGACTAGCAACCTGTCCAGAGTGTACTCCTGCCTTTTAGCCTATGTGTACTGAGTGTAGGCTACAGCAGACCCCAGTGACCCAGAGTTAGGAAATAAGTTGGAATAAAAGATGAATGAATGAATGAATGAATGAATGAATGAATGAATGAATAACTCTCTCAATGCAAATTATTTTTCAAACAAATGCCAACACCGACTAACATTGCCAACAGCTTATCCTCAACCAAACTAACTTGAGCTCAAAAGGAAATTGAACCCCACCAAGTATAACCTTTATTTGATCACCGGAGGTCCAATCAGTTAAAAGGTCCAATCAGTTAGTTAGGAAGGGTTTGCAATACCCAATTCAAGGTGTCCCTGTCACACTGTGGAGACAGGAGACAGACCTAGTTACCACACTCAAACCAAAAGCATGACGCTGCGGTGACGTACTGGTTACCACTGTCGCCTCACAGCAAGAATGTTCTGGGTTAATTTTTCAGGAAAAGGGGTCTTTCTTGGCGAAGTTTGCATGTTTTCCCTGTGCTTGGGTGGATTTTCTCCAGGTACTTCGGTTCCCCCCACTGTCCAAAAACATGTACATTAGGTCGATTGGTGACGTTAACTTGCCCATAGGAGTTAGTGTGTGTGTGTGGCCCTGCGATGGACTGGTGATGGACTGGTGACCTGTCCAGGGTTACCCTCAACAATGAATTTTTAAGCACTTTTGTACGTCACTCTGGATAAGAGCGTCTGCTAAATGCTGTAAATGTAAATGTACCCCTTCCTTTTGCCCTATGTGCGCTGGGATAGGCTTGAGCAGAACTCTCTGATCCTGAGTTAGTTAGGAATCAGGTTCTTTTAGTATGAAAACAACAATCACAAATAGCTTTAAAAACCACACAGTATAGTTTAGAGAGTTGCTGGCGAATTAAAAAAGGGTTCAATTGGTTTCATTTCTCAATTAAATTTTGCAGTTTTGAACTCACTAAGAGTCAGGTGCGGTGGCGCAGTGGTTAGCATGGTCGCCTCACAACAAGAAGGTCTTGGGCTGAATCCCGGGCACAGGGTCTTTCTGTGTGGAGTTTACATGTTTTGCCTGTGCTTGTGTAGGTTTTCTCCGGCTACTCTGCTTTCTTCCCACAGTCAAAACATGTGCATTAGGTTAATTGGTGACTCTAAATTGCCCATAGGAATGAGTGTGATTGTGTGTGGTTGTGTGTGTCTGTGGCCCTGTGATGGACTCGCGACCTGTCCAGGGTGTACCCCTAGTCGCCCTATGTGCACTTGGATAGGCTCCAGCAGACCCCTGTGACCCCAAGTTTGGGAATAATTGGGTATAGAAGATGAATGAATAAATGAATGAATGAATGAATGAATGAATGAACTCACTAACACCCACAACTTGTAACCCTGAGCAAAATGTATCTAAGTTGCTTTGGATAAGGACATCTGATAAATAATGTGAATAAAAACATAAAAATGTAAGAATTGCTTGCTGTGAATGTTAAATAATTGTCAATTTTTTAATTTAAAATAAAATGGAAAAAAATATTTTATTATTATATAATAGGATATGTTGTCCAAATCATAGCATGATAGTTATGACCGATTTCTTTTTTGTTTGTATTAAAAACGTATTGATGCACTGTTTACTGTGCCACGGACCAGTTAAATGTCAGACAATATTTTTATGGATGGGCCTTTAATGTGGCGGATAAACACAACAAAATACAAACTGTGGTATTTATAAATATAATAATAAACATTAATTTATTGCGTACTCGTAACATCATGCCAAAAATACAACTTACTATAATGCTGAATCAAAGGAAGCCTTTGGCTTGTTTTTCTGAAACAGTTTTGATCACATGGCCGAGACAATCATTTTGAGATGGGGTCAAGAGTGGGTCATAGACAGAAATATCCATAATTTATGCAAGTAAAACATGTTCAGACTCAGAATAAATAAAATCATTTCATTTCATTTCATCTTCTTTACCCGCTTATTCCCGAATCCGGGGGTCTGCTGGAGCCTATCCCAGCGCACA
>JAOTQW010000029.1:11928539-11941026 GCA_026260075.1 Sisor rabdophorus | reverse complement strand
AACCCAGGACCTTCTTGTTGTGAGGCGACAGTGCTAACCACTGCGCCACCGCGCCACCCAAAATAAAATCAAATAATGTAAATTATCTATTCTTTCTGTGAGGCCCAGTACCAAATGAATCATGGCCGGGTACTGGTCCACAGCCTGGGGGTTAGGGACTGCTGCATCGAAGCATTGATTAATTTGCAGAAATAAGAGCAATCCTAAAGAAATTATAAAACCCTTCTTACTTTTTTAAAAATATCATTCAGCAAATGGGCTATTATTTATTTGACACAAAATACAATTGAATGTCCAGATTTAATACAGTCAACTGATCACAATATTATTTTTGTTTTTAAGAGTTATATTTTAAAAATTATTTATAGTTTAGTTTAGTTTATAATTTAGTTTTTTAAAAACTTGTTTAAAAAAAAATCACTGTTAAAAAAAATTCTCTGCTGTAAGTATGTAATAAAATTTTATTTAGATAATCAAGGTCCCAATCAAGGATTTACTGTTAATAATAGCAAAGGCGGTGGTGTAGTGCTTAGCATGTTCGCCTCACAGCAAAAAGAATGTGGGTTTGATTCCCAAGTCTCTCTGTGCAGAGTTTGTATGTTCATCCCACACTTGTGTTACCATTGGCTACTCTGGTTTCCCACAGTCTAAAAACATGTACATTAGGTTGATTGTTAGCTCTAAAATTGAGTGAGAGTGTAAGTGCGTGTTTGTTTGTAAATGTGTGGCCCTGCGATGGACTGCCGACCTGTCCTGGGTGTTCTCCTGCCCCCAATTTAAGAATAATGTAAATAAAAAATTAAAAAATTAAATTAAAAAATTAAAGATAAATTAGTTAATCACCCAAATAAAGATGGATTCTTTTTCTTTTTTTTCTTTTTTGTACCATCTAAGGCTGTTTTTTCTTGCCAATGTCAACCCAGGCTTGCTCACTAGGAATGTTTTTGATAATGTGTTTGTGATTGGTGATTTTAAATTGCCCATAGGAGCAATTTTGGGGAGTGTGAGAGTGTGTGGTTTTTTGTTTATGTGTGGACCTGAGAAGGACTGGCAACCTGTCCAGGGTGTACCCCTGCCTCTCACCCTGTGTACATTGGAATAGGCTTCAGTAGACCTCCGTGACCCAGAGTTAGGGCTTAAATGGGAATAGAAGATGAATGAGTAAGTGAATGAATGAATTAATGGAACAGGCATATAGTCATATAGAGCAAAAGTTACTTCTGAACTGCAGTAAGGACTTGTAATGAATGTCCTGGATGGAATAAATCTTAACTTAAGAGTTAAAATGTCAAAATTATATTATTCATTCATTCATCTTCTATATCCGCCTATTCCCTGATTCGGGGTCACATGCTGGAGCCTAATCTAACGCACACAGGGCAAGAGGCAGGGGTACACCATGGACAGGTCGCCAGTCCATCGCAGGGCCACACATAGAAAAACAACCACACACACATTCATTCCTATGGGCTTTTAATTTATACAAAAAATATCTTGCTTAATCCCTATAAATTTACATAGACACTGATAATAAACTGTAGTTATACCATAAACATAATCAGATTAAAATAGTGACATGTAAACACATCAATTAGAGTAAATTGGCCCGATCAGATTTTCCGCGCATATCAACTCAATTCAGACTTTATTCAGCATTTATTTAACACTGCATTCGGAATTTATTCAGATCAAAAAGTGTTTATTAATTGTAAGACATGTGAATTAGCTGTTTTTAAAGCTTGTAGCAGTCTGTGGGTTAAGCTTCCGTGTGGTCACTGACACATTCCAGTGTAGTGCTTGATAAGAGGCAGGACAGTAAGCAAGGAAGTCAGCCAGCGGTGGGGTCTACAGCAAGACAATGATTAATCTAGCTTAATCATTAATGGCCTTTAAACTCTCACAGACACACACAAGCACACTCGCAGATGGAATCCAGCTCTGAAATACCTACATGCCTACAACAAAGAAGTACAAAAAGCAGAACAAATAGAGCAAGCTTTCAAATCATATTCCATTATGGCACTAAAATTATCATAAACCACATGTCTTTTTTGGAGTATCATGTGCCTTTTTCATGAATGCACAAATGACATTAATAAATTTAACCACATTTTGCATTATATCATTTGTCACTTGAACCCATCTACTGGTGTATAAAATAAACTAAACGAAGATAAACCCTAATTAATAGTGAGATATGCAGCTTTTGCAGCATAATGCCTTAAAAATTGAGGGAAGGCAGCTGCAAAATCAAGGCAAGTCCTACTTTATGCCTTCCTCCGCTACTCCAGCTACGGTGTTTTGATTAGTGCATGTTGATCATTTCATTAGGCGGAAACATAATATGTGCGTCTGTGATGGATTCCCCCAAGAAAGCCATGGTGCCCACCGGGAATGAATGGTGGGGGGTGGGAAAAGGGGTTGTGGCTCTGTTGAGAGGTGAGAGGCCTGGTACCATTTACTATAAACAGACATGAGCAGGAGTCACAAGGTCATACTGTGTGTATGCATGTGTGTGTGTGTAAGTGAAAACAAATACATACATTCATGTGATGATTATTTTTTCTTTCTTCCTCTTTCTCTCTCTCTTTGTGTTTTTTATTTTCTGTGGGCCTTTGCTTGGATTAAATCAGTGACAGTTTGTTTAACTAAATCTGTACATTTAGCAGGTTGATGAAAGGATGTGTGTGTCTGGGGGGGTATTTTTTGTTGAGGGCACTTAAGTAGATAATAAAGTAAGTGGATATTTTCCTTCATCCAAAGGCTTTAACCATTGCTTGGTCTTTTGTGTCCTACCTTGAGTCTTCGGACTGGAACCCAAATACTTGAGAGTTGAACTAATTAATACTCATTCCAGCCCGGACTGCATTGGTTAAGCATATAGGGCTGTCATGTTCTGCACAAAAAACTCAAACCCAAAAAACTAATAGATATTCTTTCTTAGAATGCAAAACCTATGATATGTAGTGTAATGCACATGCACGTGTTAATAAATTACTTCCTGGGACGGCTTATTCTCCTAGAGTCACATTAAAGATTCATTTAAAATAAACTAAACTGTCAAGAGCAACCCAATACTAATGTCAGAAATCTGAAGCTATCATGTCACAGTTAGAAAGATGTCATGGGAACAATATCCCACCTAAAAAGGTGAAGAAATCAACCAAATCTTCCAATTCTGATTTGTTCAGATTCTATAAGTTTATGTTTATGAAAGTCCCTTATTTCAGTGTGAAATCTTGCTGTCATGACCATTTTAATTTTAGTGTTTTCTCAGATACTTTCCTGCTCTTTATTGTTTTAAAATGCTTATAGAGTTCTCTCTCCAGTCAGTTAAACCAGTCTATTAGAAAGGATGTGTCTGTTGGTTGGGTAGCTTTAGGCAATGTTGGGCATGTGATGATAAACATGTGTGTGCAGTGGATCTATTTAGTAGGCTGTGTTGGATTTATTGATGAAAGTGTGTTGTCTTAAAAAAGCTGTTGTGAATCTGTCAGTAAACATGGGTTGTGGTGGACAGGAGGGGGTGGGTCTTTAGATGGATGTGAGTTGTATTAACGTAGCTCTGGTGGATTTGTAGATGGAAGTGTGCTGTGCTGGATCTGCAGATGAAAGTAAGTTATGTTCAATGGTCTGTGGTGGAGATGTAGATGAAAGTGAGTTGTGTTGTAAAGGCTCTGGTGGATCAACTCATTGAAGTGGATTGCATTGGGCAGGCTGTGGCAGATCTGTAGATAGCTGTAAATTGTGTTGGGCAGGTTGTGGTGGATCTGTAGATGGAAGAGTGTTGTGTATTGAATAGATTGGTGGACCTGTAAATGAAAGTGTGCTCTGTTGAGCAGACTGTGGTGAATCTGTGAATGGAAGTTGATTGTTTTAGGCAGTCTGTGGTAGAGCTGTAGGAGGATAAAGATCTTGTAAAATTGGCTGGTGGATTTAATTTAAATGAAAGCAAGTTAATGTGGTAAATATTGTGATAATCTAAGGAAAAAGTGTAAGAAATATTTTGTTTTGTTTGGTGTAAGTTAAAACATTCAACAATGTAGAGGGTTTTTTTAATATTATTATTATTTTAATTGTATAGTATGTCCACTGTAGTCAATTACAGGCCTGTTTTAGTTGAAAAAGACAGTCTGTAAAACATTATTGTGTTCTTGTCTTTCCATTTTGAAAGGGCCGTAAGAATTAGTTCCTAGCTTCCCAGCCTATCATATCCTCTGTACAGCATAGCAGAAATTAAAAGTCACAAAAAATTAAAAAAAGGTGAAGAAGAAAAAATGACCAATACAAATGACACAAATCCATGAGCCGGCTATAGAATATAGAAGGATATTGAAGTTGGTATTGGTGTTGAATTAGTATGAGTTGTGTTGAACAAGCTGTGGTAAAGCCAATTATGGAAGTAGATGTTGTTCTTATGGCTATGTTAGAGTAAATGATAAAAATATATTGTGTTGGTATATATCTGTAGATGGAAATATGTGTGTTAAGCAGGTTATGATTGCTCAGTAGATCGAAGTAGGTTTGTGTGGATAAGGTGTAGGAAGACTTAGTTTGTAATTCATAGACTCCCTGCTGGCTTGTGTGGTGTGCTGAACAGTGGGGGTTGTACTGTGTTTGTTTAAAACTCACAAGAGTCCCATTAAGCACAGAGTTTTCTCATTTAGTACATCCAGTGGGACATGGGCCAAGAGCCCCTGGGAAGCGGCATGTTGCAAGGGACACCAATTATTATCCCTGGGACACTGATGTGCCTGTTTCTCTACATGGCAGCTGTCACGTTGTGAGACAGCCTTCCCTGTCAATCCTATTCAACCAAGTGCTCTGAGAGCCATCCTAATTGGTGTTGGCCAAACATATTTTGCACAAAGTTAGCAAAAGAAGCTAAGTAGCTGAATGTTCACATTGTCCAACCCCTGACCTACAGTTAGGACCTGTTTTGAGATCTTTATTGTACTCCAATGAAGATCTTCATTGTGCTCCAACTGCACACACACCGAAAATCCAGGGCACCAATTACAATTAATATTCTGGCAGCAAGCACTGGCATAAATAAGAATCGACCTCTCTTCTCAATAGGGTGTGATATGATAGTGGCAAGGGGAAGGTTTTTGGCAAAGATTAAATTATTGTTATGTTCTGTGGGGGGTCCAACAACTTTAATTTGACTATGACCTTTGTTTCCTTATTTGGACATTTTTTCAAGGGGTTTTTCAGCTGCCCACCCGCCAAGTTCATTCCTCCCTTTTCTAACCTTTTCAGAGCTTTTTTATCCTTTGTTGTTAAAGAGGATTTTGTTAGAGAATCACTTGACATCATTAGTTTGTAGAATGGCCACAATGACTGAATGCTTGTCTTGGCTTATGAAAACATATGTCAGATCAGCCAGCCCTAAACTGTTTCTCGACCTTAGGTGAAAGGTCTGCCTGCCTTTGTGTCTGCTTCTGTTTTCCACAAACTTTACTTTTGGTCTTTCTCAGTTCTCCTTTTACTCCTCTGCAGGTTTCCTTATGCTGTAAATGAAGTACATCTAGGTAAAAGCTGCCAGCTATAAGTAGATGTTTTACTAGTGCCATGATGTCATGTACCATTGTCATTTTTTTCATATAATGTTCTTTGTGTTGTTCAGTTAAAAAAAGCAATGATTCATGTAATTACTAGCAATGAATATGGATCTTCACAATAGGGAATTAGGCTAAGGGAACTTTAGATGCACAATAAAAAACAAGCAGCCATTGTTGGTTCTTTAAAACCAGATTGAGATGATGAATATACGGTGTGACTAGTTTACAAGGAAACCCTGTAATAAGAACCCCTTTTAAAAACTGTATGTGCTTTATGTTTTAGTGGTATTGTAATTCTAGGTAATGCTGCTATTTGATATAGATGACTAGGTTCTAGGAAGAATTAGGTTAAATTCAGAAGAGGACAGTGTGTGAAAATTATTCTCAAATGTACTGTATAATAAAATGAATTGTAAAACTAACCTTCTGTGTATAACAGAGTTATAGAGATATATTTTATTTGCCATTACAATGTAATTTTTACAATAGGATAAAAAGAATTAAATAATTAATAAAGTGTGAATAGCAGAAATAAGTATAAGGGATAATAAAAATGATTTGTATTTATTTAATTATGCCAGAGGGTTAGCACTGTTGCCTCAGAGAAATAAGGGCTATTTTGCAGGCAGGGGATTTTCTGTGTTTAGTTTGTTTGTTCTTCTGTCCAAAACCATGTACGTTAGGTCGATTGGTGATTGTAAATTGCCTATAGGAGTAAGTGTAAAAGCGTGTGTTTCCCTATAATAGACTGGTAACATGTACAGGGTGTTTCCTCGATTTCACTTCTAGAGAGCTGAGCTCCAGCAGCCTCCCATGACTTCAAAAGAGGAGAGCAGCAGGTATAAAAGATGAATAAATGAATTACTAAATTTATGCTTTGGGGTTCAGGGGTCTGCTGGAGCCTATCCCAGCGCACATTGGGCTGGGCCACAAACACACAGCCACACACACTTACATTCACTCCTATGGGCAATTTAGAATCACCAGTAAACCTAATGCACAAGTTTTTGGACTGTGGGAGGAAACTTGAGTACCCAGAGAAAACCCAAGTAAGCGTAGGGAGAACACGCAAACTCCGCACAGAAAGACCCCAAGCCCGGAATTCGAACACAGTACCTTCTTGTTGTGAGGCGACCCTGCTAAACACTGTGCCACATATTTGCTAAGCTCATGAATTTTAGTTTACAACTTTTAACTGTAACTAGAGTAAATGAACTGATTTATGCTGTAATAAATAAACAGTATAAATTTTGGACCAGGCAGTGCAGTGGTGTAGTGGTCACAGCAAGAAGGTCCTGGGCAAGGGGTCTTTCTGTGCAGAGTTTGCATGTTCTACCTGCACCTGGGTTTATTCCAGGTTCTCAGGTTTAGGTTGATTAGGTAGATTAGGTTGATTGCTGATTCCAAATTGCTCATAGAAGGGAGTGTGTGTGTAGCACTGCGGTGGACTAGTGATCTGTTCAAGATGTACCCCTGCCTTTCACCCTATGTGCGCAGAAGCTTTTGAACCAGAGTTAGGAAATAAGAGGTAAAGAAGATGAGTGAATGAAAATTTTGGACCAATTACCGATATGACGCAATGGCATTTACACACTAAAGACAGTCCATGAAAGCATGTGTGGCCAATACAGGGTGGTTATTAGGAGAGGGCAGGAACGGTGCTTAGCTACTGAGAGAGGAGAGTCAAGAGGATTTGGCCAACAGTGGGAAAAGGCCTGATTAGTGTGAAGACTAATTAGTTCTGTGAGAAAAAATGTTCAGCACACAATTCACTAATTACAGGTCTGCCTAATGCTTAACAAAGAACCATCTCTTATGTTAGTAAAATGAGGGATCGAAAGAAAGAGAAAGAAAAAGATTCAACATAAAGCACAGAAAAAGGTAACAGCAAAATATGAGTTTAAGGGTAGACGGCTAATACAATAGAGCTAAATATTTTTTCTATTTAATTTTAAAATGAAACATTGATTTTGGCATAATTTCTGTTCTAGAATATCTTAGTTGAATGTGATTCTTTACTTTACTGGAATTAACGGCCAAATCCTAATCCATCTTGAGTTCTGCCATGAAGAAAGTAAAGTTTGTCGTGATACCCACTAAACACCTTTTGGTAAAACGCATGGAAAATACTAGTTGTGCCAGGTCTCCTTTTTTCAAAGCAAAACTGCTGAGGTTTTAGTGTAACAGAAAAAGTAAGAAAGCTAATGGGTTGTTTTTGTCACATGACCCCGCGGTGTGCCTGTGGTATTCTGAAAAGCTGAGATGTTTTTATTCTTTTTGCAAAACGGACTGGTCTGGAAAAAATGAGCGTCTCGCATGTGTTTTTCCTTGCCACGTGTCTATATTACAAACAATAATATTAGGCACGCAAAAAATGTTATGTGTGAATAAAGACTTAAAAATAATGATATTAGGTGCAAACTAGACACAACATATAAACAGCCCCTAAGCCTTATGACTACATCTAACGGACAGCCTTCTCAGCATCTGTCCAAAGGGTGTGATGGTCATGATTATAAGGTGTCTATAAACTTTCAGTCATATGGTGTAATGCATATACTTCCAAAGCACTTTATTATGAACACTATACTAATACCAGCAAGGGCCCCAATTACCCAAGGCATACATTTTACAAGCCTTTGAAAGCATTTCTTTGAAATTTTGGCCCATACTGTGCATTTTTTATGCACCCAGACTTGAACATGTACACTTCAAACTCATCTGGTTTCTGTGTGTAATTAAAAGGGAGAGAAAGTAAGATTAGGCGAAAAAAATATCTCCACAATGCCTTTTGGACTAGACTGTTTGATTAAGAATTTTATTTAAAAGTGTTCTTTATTTATTGGCATCCAACGAGAATTTGATACACTTTGCAATAATCTTGCTAATTGCTAATCTTTTGCTGTAATACTCTTCTCCTCCATACAGACTTATAAAAATTCAAACTTGCTATTTTGCACCTGTTGAATAATCAGCTTTTACTGTTTACACAAAGCATGTGGGAAAAAAACATTTGTATAATGAGCTCTAACATGACATTCAAGGGCATCTCAGAATAGAAAAAACTCCTTTCAAAACTAAAGACTTTTTTGAGGACTAATAATTTCCCTGTGTATAATGTAGAAGGTGAATCCTGCCTGTAATGATAAATTTGTTAAAGTATTACAATATAGGAGTAAAAAGCCAGTCAATGTACACCATATGTTCAAAGACTGTACCAACTTATTGGTATAATCTACTTTTTAAAATTTATTATTAGTATAATCTACTTTAAAAAGTTAATATTTAATGATAAATGTTGCCCTGTAATGGACTGGCGACCTGTCCAGGGTGTACCCTTTCTGCCTTTCACCCTTCAAGAGCTTGGATAGGCTCTAGCAACCCCCTATGACCCAGAATTAGGGAATAAGCAGCTAGAAGATGAATGAATTAATAAAAAATAGGTAACTGTAAAGGTGTGTACCTCTAATTGCTGCAGTAATTTCATATTAAAGTTGTTTAATTTTTGTTACATAATGTGAAGAAAGACATATTTAAGATGCTCAAAATTTAATTTTGGCCAGCTCACTTAGCTCACCTTCCAGCAAACTGGCATAAGATTATTTCATTCTCAGTCTACATTTTAATTTGTTTTTGTAAGTCATGTACGTCATGCCACCAGGGCTAAAAAGTAAAAGGACCAGTCATATTGCATTGTTGATGGTATGTGGTTGTGTTAGAGACAGGGCATGGGTAACTCCTCTATCTGTAAAGGCGTCCACCATTGATTCTTAAAGGTACATACAGGTCTTCAAGCAAAATAGGCTGCCATCCAAGTGATTTGTTATATTCTTGAAATTTGTGTAAAATGTGTTAACTTACTTTATTTGAAATAAAAAAGGCAGTACTTTAGATTCACTGTTCAACTAAATATCCTGTTTGTTTAGGACTGCTATCAGAGGCATCATAAAGAAGACAACGTCTTGTTTACTGCTAAATAGGCTACAGGCCCCTAGGCTAACTCCTACTGTAATGAAAATTCATAGAGTTTTTCACCTTTGTCATGTTTTGGTCAGTTATCCAGGTGGGAAGTGATTGCACATAGTTTAGGTGTTAAACTGCTAATTGGAACGTCCGGGTTCTAGTCCCAGCTCCACCAAACTGCCACCTCTAGGCAAGGCCCTTAACCCCCAATTACTCAGTTGTAAAAAACAGATGAATATAAGTCACTCTGGCAGCACGGTTGTGGAGTGGTTAGCACATTCGCCTTACAGCAAGGAGGTTGTGGGTTCGATTCATGAGTCTTTCTGTGCGGAGTTTGCATGTTCTACCTGCGCTTGTGTGTGTTCCCGCTGGGTATTCCTGTTTCCTCCCACAGTCCAAAAACATTTACATTAGGTTGATTAACTCTAAATTTCCCAAAGGAGTGAGTGTGTATAGGTATTTGTCTGACCGGACCGCCCTATGTGCTCCAGCAAACTCTCCATGACCCCCAAGTTAGGGAATAAGTGGGTTAGAAAAAGAATGATGAATGAATTAGTCATGGATAATGTTGCTTATCAATATGTATTTGGATACACTGACATATTAGCAATACTTAAAAACAACAGCATAGATTGTACCATAAATGTACTATGTAAAATGTTTTTCTATTAATTAATCATGTTTAAATCACCAACAAAATATTCATATCATATCCAAATATCCATAACAACCAAAAAGTTCCATTCAACCCAGCTTTTTTGTCATGGAGTGATTGACTGAGGTTTTTCTATTTGTTTTTCTGATATATTAAACTGCCTTGTTTTTTTTACCAAGACCATACACACCTGAAGACATTACATATTACAAAGTTTTAAAGGTCTACAACCAGCATTAACATTGACATAGCATGAAAATACTTTTTTCCCTTTTATCACTAAAAATAGAAATATAATAAATATAATTTATTCTTTTAAATATAAAAAAATAAACATTTTAAAACCTAACAATTGTGCATGGCATAAATTACAGTGAATGTGATTGTCGTGTAAAGAATAAGTTAGCAAAGGCAACTAATTTCCCTAATCAAAAGTAAGCAGGGTCAACTGCTGTGGGGTTCACAATCCTTCTGTCCCCCGTGACGGAGTGCCTGATTATTTATGTTTGTTTACAGCTGATCTGGTTTCAGAAGTTTTAACAGCTCATGGACACTTCTTCAGTAGTTGCTTGGGCTTGTCAGTATATCTTAGCTTCTGTGTCTTTTGTGGATTGCTGCATTAAATAGTTCATATGTTCACAATTCCAAGAATGAGGCTGCCAGACTACCAAAAGCACATCAATCATGTCTATTCTAGAATAACGTCCGCAGGACTAACAAGGTGGCAGAATTTGACACTTACCTATTAGAGATGAGATTATAAGATGCCTGCAAAGGCTGAAGTATACCTTTGCTTTGGGCCCCACAGTTTTTTTCAGATTTTTAGAAAATTGCCCTCTGCAATCATTAAGTAGGTCATGAATACAACTGGGCGGCGCAGTGGTGTAGTGGTCAGCATGTTTGCCTCACAGCAAGAAGGTCGTGGGTTCGATTTCTTAGTCTTTCTCTGCTGAGTTTACATGATCTTCACACGCTTGCGTGGATTATTTCCTTTTTGGGTGTGAATGGATATTGTAAATGGTTTGTGACTGATGCCATCCCTGCAGCCTTCCCCCTATTGGACCTTACAAAGAATAGACAGTCAGAGTAGTGTGAAACTCAGCAGCATTTTGAAGCCTAAATAAATCTCATCGCATTAAACTTGATGTTCATCAGCCAAACCACTCAGTTAATAATTAATACTACAAACAGACATTAGACAAGGGAGTGTACCATCGCAACTGGTGGGAGGTAAACAGCACTGTGTAATTTTAGCCATAACCTTTTACCCACAAAGCAAAAATAAACTAAATAAATACAATTGTCATTGAATGATATAGTACACTATCTCATTAGAGAGTGCTTCACCCTAATCACATGATATCGCAGAGCCAAGAATTCCAACCATTAGATTACAGGGCACCTGGAATATGCATTATGCGTCAAACAAGATTTAAGCATGGAAACATAGGTTGGCCTTCGACAGGTCCTCTACCAGGAAGCCTAACAAGGACAAAAGAGAGAACTGTGAGATCCATCTGAGGAATTTCTTACTAGGAAAACAGCACCTGGGACAGAGGATTTATCAGCACCAGACCACCACTACCATGTGGTGTCACAGACTGCTGGCTGATCGTATGATGCAAAAGATTCATTTAGTTGAAACACCTCAGGAGTTTTACAGTTGTCCTCTGATTGGTTGATGTGTACTTGATTTTTGCGAGACCTGTGTGTCTTGTTGGTTAATGTTTCTCCTGGCAACAACGTAAAGACAAAGGATCAAAACAGTAAGCTTAGGTCAACATCAATTATTTATTTATTATTTTTCTCCAACAAATGATTTACCAGTCGATCCTAAATTTTGTGCCACCCTAAACAAGAGGCAGCACAGAATAAAACACCATTGGTTGCTTTAGCTGTTGATTATACGTCTTCTTATCTTCTTAGCCAAATATTTTACAGTCAGTCTGAAATTCTGGGTTTATAAGACTAGTTTTATTTGGGAAAAGGAATATGAATGAATGTACTGCATAAGATGACGAGAAAATAGTTAACAACAAAAATTGGCATGTCAGTATTCTTGCTTGGACAGTTCCATTGTATGGGATAAATAAAAATTCTTGTTGAATTTCCTGAGTAGTTCCAGATGTAAAATACTTTTCAATTGCTTTTATAAAACCACTTTACAAGACAAGCACTTCTCTAAAAACAAATGGGAGAAAATCCCAGAAAAGGCAACTTCGATTTTATTTTTAGTTTAAATAATTTCATTTCATCTTCTATACCTGCTTATTCCCGAACTTTCCGGGGTCACGGGGGTCTGCTG
>JAOTQW010000029.1:11898481-11917612 GCA_026260075.1 Sisor rabdophorus | reverse complement strand
TAGATAGATAGATAGATAGATAGATAGATAGATAGATAGATAGATAGATAGATGCTCAATTAGACCTACCTGTAACTGGAAGTAGAGGACGAGGAAATGTAAACACCTGGAGAATAAGACAGAGAGAGGAGAAAAAAAGACGGAAACAAAGAAAGGAGGAGTAAATCACAACGAATTAGATGAAATTTACAAAGTGCCTCAGCACGACACCCTCGCATCACATCTGGATTTGAGCGACTTCTATTGGCAAGAATGCTGGAAGTGGTGAATGAAAACGGTTTTCTTACACGTAGCTGAACCTTGAAGGCAGCACAGACATCTTGGTCAGATCCACCTGTTTCCACCACTCGCCGGTCCAGTCTAAACACGGCGCCGAGGCCTCACGCGCAAAATCCCGGGGGAGACCTGCGCTCCCAGTGACACGAGAGATCAGTGCAGTAAAGCTGCGCCGCTGGGAGCCACATCAGGCTCTTCCTAAATTCGCCTGGTGTGAATGGGAACAAGCGGCCGTATCTCCGTCCGGTTTTTTTCCTCCTCTTTCCTAATTCCCGCACGCTTTGTGGTTTGGCTCCACCGCTCGCGCACGCCGGTCTCTTGCTCCGAGCGCGGAAAGATTAAATTTGCACGCGGGATGTGTCTCTTCCGTGCTGACTACAAATTCCACAGGCGCTTTTTTTCACGCCTTAGGGAGTGTCGGTCCGGTACACAGAAGAAGTTCAGTTCCGCTCGTACCTGCCGTTAAAGTCCACCTCAGCATAGGTCATGGGTAACTTTCCTTGTCCGGTGTTTGTGGAGGTCAAAAAAAGAAAAGTGGTTTAAATCACGGAGAGAAAAAAAAGTGGTGCTAAAATGAATCTTGATATGTTGTGTAATTTTCTTATATGTATATTTGTCTTTAAATATATATAAATATTTTTTTAAATATCTTCTTTACTTTGAATTAGATTGTTATCCTGTGTAAAAAGCGAGGGGGTAACGATCCGAAGCGCGTGTCAGCGGTTCATGAGCCGCGGAGACTCGGTGCGCCGCGAGGGGCTTTTTTTTGGTCGCTGGTGGGTGGAAACCTGTCAGTGGTTTTTGCACCTGATAGGGCGATCAGCGAGGACCATCAGTACATCAGAGAGAGCTCTTTTTTTTCTCTCCAAAAGACTTCTCTGCCTCCAGTTAGCTGATTTTTCGTAACTGTCTTTTGCGTTAGATGGAATTTTTCATGGAAATTCTTTGCGGTTTTTTAGCAAAACTTGGCGGGAACAAGACGCAGGTGCAGGTCTTCAATGATGAAAGCCAGATTGTGATGAATTTTGAGAAAACTAAGCAATTTATACTACTTCTTATGCTATTACATTTAATAATAATAACAATAATAATACATCATGCCATTCGGTCGGTACCTTTAAGGGGACCTTGATGTACCAATAATGTATTTTTGAACTGAAAAAAATTACAAAGTGCACTTTTATTATTAGCAATTATTACATTCATTCGTTCATTCTTAGTATAACTCGCTTATTCCCTAGCCCAGGTGTCTGTTGAAGGGACGGGCTGCACATGGGACGAAAGGTACACCCTGTACAGGTCGCCAGTCCATCGCAGGGTTACACACAGAGACAAACAACCACACACACACCTACTCTTATATGGGCAATTCAGAGTCACCGATCAACCTACATGTTTTTAAACTGTGGGAGGAAACCGGAGTACCTCGCAAGCGAATGGAGAACATGCAAACTCCGCACAGAAAGACTCGGGATTCGAACCCACGACATTCTTGTTGTGAGACGCCGCCGCCAATGAAAGGTCCATTTGTCTGGGCCAAATTAGAAATCAAACATCTATACTACATCTACAAAGTTGCAGCAGTTCTCTCCCTCTTTAAAACCCTTTTTTTTATTTCACCCATTATTTGTGCTGATGGTCTGTGAAGAAGTTTCAGTGAAGCTTGTTTGTCCGCTTCCGTTAAGGCGCGCGGGCTTTGTGGATTCGCCGTTGCGCTCCCAGACACCATTCACATGCAAGCGCTTGTCGAGCTCGACCTGCCAATATTGTGCTATAAGTTATCAGGCATTGAAATGCGCGTGAGGTGTGAATGCGTTTACATGCTCCCTCTGAGCATGAATTCCCCTCCTGCCAGCTCGCAGCATTGTGCTCTCCACGCTTATTCCCTCATTACCGGGTATAAACTTTAGCTCCAACATCTCCCTCTCTCTATCGACAATAGAAAGCCTCTGAAAAGACAAACAGTTTACGACTGCATTTGGTCTTTCGTAAGTAGCATCACACGGGGTCCTTTTTGTCACATTAAATAAATACTTTACAAATAGGAGAACAGGATCTTATTGTGTGGCTTGAAGCACGAATTAAAAGTTAGTGTGGAAAACCGTAAAACTAATATTTATTTTTTCCTCTAGAGATCTCTACTAGAAAAACGTTTACCTTCCTTTCTTTGTGCTTAATTGTTCTGCTGGTTTGTATAAAAGATAAACTTTGGAGAAGGTGTGTAAACATCAAACATTCATTATGCCAGTCCTCTCCAACATCTCAGGTATGAATCGGAAAACCACACCCAGATAAACCCCAAAATACATATTAGGAGGTGAAATACTAGGTCATTTTAGTCCACTACTAAAGACCGTCCCAGATAACCCATGTGCATATTATGTGGAGT
This sequence comes from Sisor rabdophorus, assembly GCA_026260075.1. Lineage (NCBI taxonomy): Eukaryota > Metazoa > Chordata > Actinopteri > Siluriformes > Sisoridae > Sisor > Sisor rabdophorus. The sequence continues at coordinate 11,914,947 of JAOTQW010000029.1, read as the reverse complement.
GTGGAGTAAGATCTGGATTAACCATGGCAAAAAAATGCAAAAACAACGCTTAGGACATAATTATCTATTAATAAAGACCGCATGAATGGGAGCCTGCATTTGCACTAGTTAAATCTGCAGACTCTGCTACAATCTCTTAAACAGATTTACAGTGCATTGATCTGGAAAAGAAAATAATACAAATAATGAACACCAAGTTTTTAAGTTTTGTTTTATAGCATGCTAGGGCAAATCAACATTTCATAATATCTCTATATAGATAGAGATTATCTCTAGATAATTGTAGGTGGATGTGTACAAATCCACAGTTAAGAACAAGGTTTGAACAAAAAAGTGTGTATAATTTTTTTTTGTTAGGTTATTTATTTGGGTAAATGCATTTGCATAAATAGCAGTGCTTTAAATAAAAATATATTGTTTTCCAAAGCCATTTTTAATTTTGATTCTCCCTAAGGCAGTTGATATCTTTGTACTGAGCAGGTAATATCAGTTCAACAGTAAATTTAAGCTTAGTGGATCAGATACGTCTGGGTCAAGTTACTTCCTAAACAAATGTCAAGATATTTACCTAAAGCACATTTACCATGTTTTTTTATTCAAAAAGGTTTAGTAAATACTACAGCTATCATGCACCAGTTAGCAGGCGTGAGTTTTTCCTTGAACTAATGATTAATAAATGTCGTGTTTTGTGTCTCTTTTTCAACAAATGTTGGCATTTGCAAAGCTAAATGATAAAAAAGAAAGAGAAAAAAAGCACGAGAAATCTTTAAGCGCCAGTCACACTCAGTTGTTCAAAGGCTTATAAGGCCTTTTAAACCTGACAAAACAACTTCACAGTTCTATACGTAAGGCCCAATATACTGTGTTAGTGTCAGAGCTCACTCTATCACACACATAGCTTCCCACCTATTTCCTCTTTCATCTCTGACACAAACATATGGACTGAGAGGGGGGAGCAAGAGGTGGCATCTGCATCTTATTGAATCTGAAGGTGAGGCAGAGGCCTTGCTGTATAGGCTGTAGCCAAGGTCCTTTCTGACAGTCAAACGCACTTCCTTTCTCGCTCCTCATCTTCTCTAGATCTCGTCACAACTCACTCCATATGACCTGACTCTTTACACTCCTGAGGAGACACCAACCAACAAAGCCACAGTGAAAATGGCAAAACTGGCAGGACTCACACCAGGTAAAACCTTACTGAAAACTGCAAAGGTGAGCTGTAAAGAAAGCAGTAAAACTAAGGGTCCAGTGTAGGTGTAAGTAGTTTTAGTTGTACAGAGCAGGGTCGACTAAGGGTCATGACCCTCCGAAGCGTGACAGAGAAGGTGTGCAGGAGAGAGGGTCACTTAAGACTGCCACACTGCTTTTAAGGACATGTGCATAGTCCTAATTTGTCTCTGTCGCAAGTTGACTGCATGGAACAATTTAGAACTACTAAAGCATGGTATTTGGTGCGGGTGATGTTTGGTGTGTGTGTGTGGGGGGGTAAGTGTGTCTAAAGCATTAAGTGGGCATGGGTGGGTCTGATGTGTTTGCGTGGGATTTGGTGGAAGTGTACATACTCATGTTAGCCCCTCCCTTCTGTTAAATTGAACGTGAGTGTAAAGATGTGAGTGCAGTCTGTGAACCTGCATGCCAGTGAGTGTCAGTGTATGTGTGTGTGTTGAAAGGAAAAAGGCAAAGGAGGCGGAATTCTGCACCGAGGTTGATTTGGCTGCTGACTTTGATAATTATCTTGTCAGTCCAGTGCAAATATTGGCGTCTGTATAGAATGCCTTCATACAGAGGCCAGCGAGTGAGCGGCACAGTATGCTGCTAATGATGATATTTCCTCTCCCGCTCTCCTAACAGTGTCCAACATCATAAACACTTGCTACAACTCCCTCGCTGCTCAGCGCTAACATATGTTCTTATTTTCACAACTGCATCAATTTGCATGCCTTACTGCACTTCTCGTTCCTTAATTATTCCACAGATGTTTGGGGAGAGGATTTTGCTGTAGAGGTTAGTAGATTTTAAAGAGCCGACCTGTCAAAGAGCCTGTCACAATAGAGGGAAAGCTTAAAAACCATGGTGTATAATTGGTTGGGGAATGGTTGTTTTTTTTCTCTCTCACTTTGCTGGCACATCCAACCTGTCTAACAGGACAGGACTGAAGGGTCCAGACAACAGCAACTAATACACACTCATCTGTCTCATCAGCCCTCATCAGTTGCTGAAAGATGAGGTATGTGTTATAATGATGCAAGAGCACTGAATTCACATCTGAATGGATTTGGCCAAGGAGGTGCGTGTATGAGGGTGTGAGTGTGTGTGTGTGTGTCTTACAAAATTCCCATCTTGCCAAATTACCCTAACCCCACATTTTTTTGATGCTGTCATTACCTAATTTTTGTCGCTAATACAGATTTGAGGTGTCGATGGTCTTGATAACATTTATGCTGTATTACTCGTGTTTAGCTTCTTCTTGTATATGTATTTCCACTAAAACAACACTTCAGCAGTCTGGAAGCTAAACTGAAGCACTTAAACTGTCCAGATGTGTGTAACAAAATCCTAACTGTAAACAAAACCGGCCCAAAATCTGTGCCCAGACATTTGCTGTAAGTTGCTCCTGCAGACCTGATCAGAACTAAATAAATAGTTTTCAGTTGAATTTATTTCTGCTGTTTGTCTGCATTTTGCTTCAGTACACAAACACATGCACACACACACACAGAAAGACACACGGGTAAACAGCCTTGCTTGCAGGTGTATATGGATGCAGAGTTAAATGTGCCCTAAAGCTAGTTCCAACTTGTAGGCCAAGTCTAGCCCAATAGGCTAATCCACCCCCAACACCTAATGGGTCGGTCCAATCCATTCCCCTGTCTAACACCTCTTTAGAGCTTGCGCTTCCTTTGTTCTGACAATACACAAACTGCCATTCACATGGCTACTCTGTAATCAGTGAAATACTAGCCTCTGGGCTTTCGAGAGAGAGGGAGAGGGAGAGAGAGAGAGAGAGAGAGAGGGAGAAAGAGAGAAAGAGATTCAGCCATGACCAATCCACTATAACTACCTGTCTGGTTTCTAGCTGCAGATGTTATTTGAAAGAAAAAGACAAAAGGTACCCATACCAGGTGTAAAATTCAAATATCAAAGAAAGAGAGGCTGGCACGGCGAGTTACAGGTTTTCATACTTTACACTTTAGTGAATAATGAGGAGAGATCTTTGAAGAAAGAGTTTAGGCTTAAGTAGTGGCAGTTTGTTTTTCTCTTCCCATCTATTAGCTAAAAGCTGTGGCATTTCTGTCCTCGTTGACCTGGGGGTGCAGCAACTGCCATACTGTCATACCTTTGATGATAATCGAATGCTGGTTTAGCTCTTGCCAAAGCTTGGGATAGTTTAAGGGAGGACTGTATCCATACCTATGCATGGGTGTCTCCTGTCCTTGACAAGAATAATTTAGAAATGAAGGTCAAGATAAATGTAAGTAGTTGATAACCACTACAATTACTAATACATTTGCAGCATTTTGCAGACACCCCTATCCAGAGTATATCTTCTATACAACAGTGGTAACTTGGTGATGCTGGAAATTAAACCCCAATCTTCCAACTGAAAGTCCAACATCTTAACCACCGCACTACCACTATCCGTGTACAGCATATACAGTATTTATACATTAACTGGTTCCAATCAGTTAACATGACACTAAAATGAATTTATCTGCTTGTTGCTGGAGCGGACAGTGAAAAAAAGGACAAACACACATCTGTTGTCTGAATCAGCTATGATAATAGACAGAAAAGATCAGGTTGGCACTAAAAAGTAATACATCACCTTTTGACGCAGACCATTTAGCTGTAAATGGGCTCAATTTATCTTGATAAGATGCTCAGGAACACACTTATGAGTTTACAGGAGGAGAAAAAAGCTTGAATAATTCCACAGGTGCCCCATGCAATCCTGGCAAAAGAACGTGTTTAAAGTGCAGGCACTGCTGTAAATCTCAAGACAAACAATCACCTTAAAATTCCCATTTTTTCACGAGGGAGATGTTTAGAAGTGACAAATTGGACTTTTTAGCTTCTCCATTTCATAAGAGGTACATTAGCAAAAAGGTTTGTGTCTGAAACATGACCTGAATGTGGAGGCCACACTGAAGGAAGAGGAACTGAAAGGAAGGGGGGCTTTACAAAAAAGACCATAAAAAGATAAACAAGTAATTTTTCTATTTATGCCACTTATACTTTCTATACTTTTATAATTCTAATTAAGGATTTTACAGCCCATAAGAATTTCTTTTGCTTTAAGTTACAAATAATAATTTATTTATGAAAGACACTAAAATTTATAAAACTAAAAAGGGTGTTTAAATTTGACAAATGTTACTTGTTGAGCGGTGCGGTGGCGTAGTGTTTAACACGGTCACCTACATTTACATTTACAGAATTTGGCAGACGTTCTTATCCAGAGCGACTTACAACTGAGCAATAAGGGCCTTGCTCAGGAACCCACAGTGGTGGCTTGGTGGTGCTGGGAATTGAACCCTGGTCTTTCTGGTATCAGTCCAACATCTTAACCATCTTAACCACTAGGCCACCCCTTCCCTTCACAACAAGAAGGCTCAGCGTTCAAATCCGGGTACGGGTTCTTTCTGTGCAAAGTTTGCATGTTCTTCCCGCACTTGCATGGGTTTCCTCCAGGTACTACGGTTTTTCTCCGGGTACTACGGTGGATTAGGTTGATTGGTGACTCTAAATTGGCCATAGGAGTGAATTTGAGTGTGTAGTTGTGTGTCTGTGGCCCTGCGATGGATTGGCAACCTATCCAGGATGCCCCCTGCCTCTCGCCCTATGTGTGCTGGGATAAGCTCCGGCAGACCCCCATGACCCCTGAAAGTTTGGGAATAAGCAAGTATAGAAGATGAATGAATGAAAGTGTTCCTTCTTGCATCCTCTAACAGACACAGGAACTGTGTGTGTAAATCCTAAACAGTTCATCTATAAAAAGGTTTGAGCCCGTGTGGAAGTGGTAGCTCAGTGGTAAGTGTTTGACTGCTAACCCGAAGATTGTTGATTTGATTCACAGCATTATAGTATCATTATGGCTGGGCACATGAGCAAGACCTCTAACCCCCAACTGTTTACTTGTATAAATGAGATGAAGTTTAGTTGCATAAAAAGTAATTGATTTCTTTTTATGGCAAAATGTTGCAAATAATCTAGTATCGTATATTTTTTATAATACACTGTATATATATATATTGGTATTGTCACACTTGACCTTCACATCTATGTGTTTTTTGAACAACCTGGTCCAGGTTTAGTCTTAGTTTTTTCCTATAATAACCTTTATACTTCCAAAATGGTTTTTCACTAGATTGTGGCATGTGGCTGAGGGGATTGGTGTTCATTCAGCTACAATATTTAGACAGTAAGGTGAGGAGGTCCAGAATGCAGCTGGCATTCGGGTTCACCCCAAAGGTGTTCAGGGAAAGTGGTAGCACAGTGGTTGTGTGCGACTGCTAATCGGAAGATTCAGGGTTCGATTTCCAGCAGCACCAAGTTGCCACTATTTTGCCCCAGATCAAGGCCCTTAAAACCTTAATTGCTCAGTTGTATAAAAAAGAAAAATGTAAGTAACTCTGGATATAGGAGTCTGCCAAATACAATAAACATAAACTTAAATGTAAGTCAGCGATGTGAGTCTTCCTGATGGAGCTCAGGTTGAGCACAGGGGTATTGTCATGCTGGAACAATGTTTGGGTCTTTTTTAATTTTTAATGAAATTTTATGCCACAACACATAGAGACATCCTAAACAATTGTGTGTTTTAGAATTTGTTACAACGAACACTAAGACACACCTATGTGCATGTACTGGTAAGATATCCACAAACTGTTGGCAATATAGATATTTTACCTCTGTCACTGTCTTAATCTTCTTTAAGGAGTAAGCACAGGTTGTGTGTTCCATGGAATGCAACGTACATCTTTGCCATAGCCAGTCGTGCAGGTAATGCGCTCGCGTGTTAGTGCATGTCGAAGGTAGCGCACCTTTTCTCATTTTAATCGAGCAACACACTGTGTATCTGTTTTAGAACTGTATCCTTTAATCAACAAACAGAAGTTATGAGGTTTCACCTTAAAGGTTACATGAAATCCGCATTTGGGTTTTCATTTTATTTACAAATGTGACGAATATCAGTCAGGTGACTGAGGGTCTTGTGTAGCTTTTCTAACCTATTAGAACAGGATTGAAAAAAGATTAAATCCCTGACAACAACAATGATGTCTTCCTCTCTGACTAATATAAACATACCAGCATGATCAGTTCTTTTCCCCTCAGGCTAGAGTATTGTTCCACTTCTATTTCGAAAGCTCTCCACAAATGCTCGAAATGTTTCCTAGCTTTTTTTATTGTGCTGTATCTAGGCAATGTGTTAACGTGTCATTTTTGATCTACTTGGTTGCCAACAGCTAAGCACACAGAGTTTAAAGAAGTAGATGGTACTTAAGGACACAATTTCACACTTTTTACATATACACAGACGTGTGCAAAAGTATGCACGGTCTACCTTTCCCCAGCCAGGCCCATCTGCCCTATAGATAGATCATTAAAAGATATATAATTGTTCCATGGTCCAAAAAGTGCAAAAAACCCATCCAGCCACAGCGCTTTTGCACAATGTAGCTCCCTTGAGATGATCGCTGGAACGTTTGCAAAGCACTCCATTCATGCATTTTTGCTCCTGACAGTTCATCTCACTCAAATTCAGGTGAAAGCATTAAGCCCTAACAATAAGTCCACTGAGAATGAAAGCAAATCCAGCGCTAACTCCTGATAGGATGTGGTAGGGTGGGATGCACACAGAAATGAAAGATTTGCTCCAGTGCTGTTGGGGCAGTCTGCCCAGACTGTGAAGAAAAGTCTGAAAGCATATCCTACCTAAGCTTCATATATTGTATAGCCTACTCCAGAAGCAACAAACTAGACCTTCTGAGTCCATCAATACAACATTGTTCTAATATCGTGCAGCTGTCGGGCCAGTACTAGCTTTCCCACAGTCCTCTGCTGTGCCTGTGCTGATGTGAACTCTCACAGGTGGAGTGTAGAGCTCTGGAGCAGGGGGTTTGCAGAATTTTTTTATTGCCAGCAGAAAGAAAAGGCATCTTGATGAACAAGTAATCAAATTACGCTTTTCAATGTCAAAGTGGTATAAAGGCAACGTTGGGTCAAACTGGTAACGAAAATAGGTTCAAGATCAGTACGTCCTTTTTTACTTTGCTTTTAAAAAGAATAGGCCTTGAGCAACTCTAATGCATTTCCAGGGTGGTTCACCTGAAGCTGGGCAATGTTTTTATTAATCAATTAAAAACTGGGACAGCACAATGGGCTTGATGGTTAGGCATTGTTGCCTGACAGCAATAAAGCTAGGGTTTGATTCCCAGACAGCAGCTTTTCTGTGAGGAGTTTACATGTTCTTCCCGGGGTTGCATGGGTTTATTCTCGATACCCTGGTTTTCTTCCAATGTCCAAAAAAACAGGTTTAATTGATTGGTAATTCTAATTTGAGAGTGTGAGTGTATGTGTGGCCCTGTGATGGACTGCCGACCTGTCCAGGGCATACCCTTCCTGCCTTTGCCCTTCAGAGAGCTGGGATAAAGGTTTTGAAGATGATTAAATTAATGATTTAAATATTCTTTTTAAAATGTTCACAAGTTCACAAGCACAGGCCCCCCACTTAAGAATATATGCATACTAATGTAATCATCAAATCACAGCAAGAAAGCCACAGGCTCGATTCCCAAAGGGTGTTGCTGTGCAAAGTTTGCATGTTCTCCCTGCCCATGCATGGGTTTCTCCCACATTCCCAAACACTAGGTGGATTGGTGACTCTGCCCATAGGAGTGAGTGTGTGTGATTGTTCATCTACATGTGGCCCTGCGATGGACTGGAAACCTATTTAGTGTACCCCTGCCTCTCACCCTATGTGCACTGGAATAGGCTCCAGCAGCCGCCTAGGATTTAGGAAATGAGCAGGTATAAAAGATGAATGAATGATTTTTCATTAAACAAGTTTAAACGGCAGCTCCATAGACCTAGGTTAAGAATAAAGTTCATTCATTCATCTTCTTTACCCGCTTATTCCCGAATCCGGGGTCACAGGGGTCTGCTGTAGCCTATCCTAGCGCACATAGAGCTAGAGGCAGGGGGTACACCCTGGACAGGTTGCCAATCCACCGCAGGGCCACAGACATACAATCACACGCACTTACACATTCACTCCTACGGGCAATTTAGAGTCACCAATCAACTTATTGCACATGTTTTTGGAATGTGGGAGGAAACCGGAGTACCCAGAGGAAACCAAGCAAGCGCGCGGAGAACATGCAAACTCCGCACAGAAAGACCCCAAGCATGGGATTCGAACCAGGACCTTCTTGTTGTGAGGCGACCGTTCTAACCACTTCGCCACCGTCCCGGCTTTAAGGATAAAGTATGTCATTTTATTACATTTATGGAATTTGGAAGACACCCTTATCCAGAGCGGCTTTCATTTATCTAATTTAACCAACTAAGCAATTGGGGGTAAGGGCCTCGCTCAGGCAGTCTGGTGGTGCTGTGGATCAAAACCCAATTAGCCAACAACTTAACCACTGCTATACCAGTTCCAGCAAAAGTTAAAAGATTTAACCATTAATCAGTAAGGGTTCAGAACCCATTCATTTATTCATTTAATCATATTCTTGACCTATTTATTCCCTAACTCTGGGGCACAGGGGGTCTGCTGGAGTCTATCGCAGCACTATTCCCGCCCATTATGTCAAGAGCCTAAGTTTGGGTTAGTGTGTGCACTCATGGGAGGATCGGATTCTTGTTCTTGGCTGACAGTGAAGTAATGGCTCAGTGGTTTTGATGGTCGCCTGCTGATTAAAAGATCATGTGTTTAATGCCCAGAATGACCAAACTTCGCCCTTGACCAAGGTTCTTAACCTTCAATTCCTCAGTTGTATAAGAAATCCAGCGATAATTGTAAGCCGATTGTACAATTGTGAATGTAGGTCATGTAGTCAGCTTCACAAAACTGTATTTATATGCACATAATAAGCTTGTCTTTTTTACTCATAATTAACTTTTAGTTTGTTTATGTTCCTGCTGTAATATAGTGGTATCACCTGTTGGCCTATTTTTTATATAGTGAAAATGATCTGCTTTTCTAATTAGACTGAAAAAAGTTTTAATACTGTAAATACATAATATTAGCAGCTGCCAAAAGTATCTTAATGAATATTAGTGATGGCAGTCCAAAATCGATCAACACTTTCATCCTATTGTCCGATCTGGAACTGGCTGGCAGATATGTATATTACAAGCTTTTAAGATGTCTAACAATCTCTTGTCAACTTTTTTTTTCTTACTACCCAATGATGGTGTGGTGTTAGCAAGTTCGCCTCACAGCAAGAAGGTTGTAGGTACGATTCCCAAGTCTTTCTGTGCGGAGTTTGCATGTTCTCCCCACGCTTGCATGGGTTTACTCCGGGTACCTTCCACAGTCCAAAAATATATACATTAGGTTGATTGGTGAGTCTAAATTGGTGTTTGAGTGGTATGTGTTTGTGTGGTTGTTTGTCTATGTGGGGCCCTGCAATGAACTGGCAACCTGTCCAGGGTGTACCCTTGCCTCTCGCCCTTTTTGTGCCGAGATAAGTAACCCCTGTTACTTTGATCTAGGAAATAAACGGGTTAGAAGATGAATGAATGAAAACTATCAAATGATCCTATTGCTAAATTCATGTCCAAATCCACAGTGGATCAAATGTGCAGCACTTCAGGTGGAGTCACGTTTAATTAACGCTGGTGTTTTCTCAGATTGTGTGCTTTGTGCAAAGTGAAACAAAGAGAACTTTTATGAACTTTGTGGCTGTCATGACTAGACACATGCTGAGCTCCTGCTTAGAAAACAAAGATACACAAAGATGCATGTAAATTTAATGGCTATACAACTTTATTCAATGTGTAGTTAGGTAATGAGTCATTTACACTTAAGCTATATAAGGAAACAAATAAATCATAGCTCAGCACCATTACAAGCTATCATCGCCACCAGGTGGTGAATACATGATGATGTAGCTCATATCACTTAAGGAGGCAAAACCACATGAGAAATTATGCAATAAAACTCAGGCTAGCTCTGTTACAGCGCAGCATTTACCTCGATTTTACATTAAGTAATGAATTGTATAATTAGGAACGTATGTGTAAAGGAAGTTGCAGGACATTAAGGAAGTCTTATTTATAGCGCTGGGGATCAATCATAGCCAACTTAAAAAAAACAATTTCAATTGGGGAAGATGCAAGTGGAACGAGTCGGGTCCTTGCATAGACAAACTTCACAACTGTAGAAGAAAGACAACACAACATCTGGTGCAGTTTTGTTTATTCATTTTTGGCCATTGTACAGAAATACAGTAAAGCTATAGATAAGTCAAAACGGCTAAATTACATAAAAAATCTAACATGGAAAATGATGCCAAACACAGAAACCTCACAGGTTTTTATAGCACTGATCATTTGGACAGATCAAGCTAATTTCAAGCCCAATGGAAATTAAATTTAAGTAGTAAAACTACATGGAATCTACAATCTTAAGTAAAAAAAAAACAGCTATATCATGTGTTAAATTATTTAGTTTTTTTTCCCCAAATGTGTGTTAACCATTAAACATGCAAATTCCGGGTTAAACCCCTATTTAATAGCTCAGTGAGTGCAACATTAAACCAATACAATTAAAAAAATGTTAAGGAATAGGTTACTTAATTCTATTTAAAACACCAGAGCAGAAGAACAAAAAAAGAAAAAAAATCTTGAGCGCATTAATAAAATGAAATACTAAAAGATAACGCATAACATAATTGCCCCAGAATTCCACACATTAAACACTGCTTCTGTGAAACAGTTTAAGACAATGAATATTTTTTGTTGTCATTTGCTGGCAACAGATTGCTAGAAACCTTTTAAAGATCACTTTATCTGAATACAGTACCAGGGAAAGGATATCTTGGCTCACCAAGATTTCCACCTTACGGAGAGCTATAGAAGCACAGCCAGACAGGATTTTCAGGGCTACAAGGCTTACTGTGAGCCAGATGAAATCCTCAGTCAGACGGAACTTTTCAGGCCAGACGGAATACTCAGAAGTAGAAACAATCCTCGGTTATATATCATTCGCCATGTTTTCCCATTAAATTCAATAGCACTATTAACAGCAAACAATGGTCACTGTAAAGTTAAAAAAAGCTGCCAAGAAACAAAAGGCTAACGTGCACAATGGCATTAAAAAAATCTCCTTCAAAAATATTTTTACAATTTCCATTATAGCTGTTTCTACTACAGTTAACCCCACAGACGGATATCAACACAAACAATCCTAGCTAGCTTACCGCGGTCATACTATATTTACCATCATTGAAGAAAATCTCGGTTTCCGACAACTCCACAACACATGGGCAGGGCTCGTTAAAATAACACAAGGTAACGAACCTCTCTTTAATTACTAAGTGTCTTTCTATTTAGAAAGTCTTATTACGCAGTGAGGAAAATGGACGATTTCCATTAGAGTGTGAGAAGCCAGAATTCACAGCTGAAGGCCATCACTGGATAGTCTTCTGATACATGGTTGGAGAGTAAAGGGAGTGTGTCCACAAAAAAAAGGGCAGGGGGGGGTCTTCTTGGTCGAAAAAAGGCTGCTATTACTTTTTCAGTGTTTGTACAAAGTTCCAAAGGTCTTTGATCACCTGCGAGAAAAGAAATGGAGGGAAAAGGGAAAGAACGGGACAGAGAAAAACAGGCAGAGGCAGATGAGAGGAAAGAAAGAGGGAGAAAAAAAAGTTACCCAGACTAGAAAACGGGTCTCTCTTATATGGGGACTCATTAAGTTGCTTAATAATTAGAACAGCATGACTCAGTTTTGTCTTAAAAGACCCACATTAACGTTACATTAGGATAATGGGCGCTGAAAAGACAAGAGGGGCGGATCGACTGGTGTTGGACATACCAGAAAGTATGACTAGTGCTTCTCTCTGTCTCGTATCTCTAACTGCTGCCTGGACCAAAGTGCTTCCAGAGCTGGTTGTTTCCACACACACCCACAAACACACACACACGCACGCACACACATATGCACACACGCACACCATTCCACTCTCCATTAGAGTACACCTGCTCTGCTACGAGACTGGAAAACAGGGCCCTGCAGTAATGTATGCCTTGTTACACGATGGCCAACAAAATATGTTTTTGCAAAAAAATAAAAGCAGCTGACTCAAAGGTCATGCAATCTTCTGTATATACATACTTTTTAGGGCTGTGGAAAATATTGATACAGCTAAAAAAAGTCTAATAGTGTATTGCTATGTAAATGTGATGTCACGTATACTTTTTAAAGCACAGTGAAATTCTTTCTTTGCATATCCCATCTTAGAAAGTTGAAGTCAGAGTGCAGGGTCCGCTTTGTTGTAGCGAGCAGGAAAGATTAGGGCTTTAACCCAAGTTTTTCCTTGGCGATCAGGGGCTTAAACCCAAGTTTTTGGTGGTGGTGGGGCTTGAGCCCACGTTTTCCTGGTCTTTCCGATCCACAACTAATTTCCTTAACTATTTGAGCCACCACTGCCCCTTATATGCTAACCTTTAGTATCAACATATACTTACTGCACTGAGCATCACATCATTAAACCTTGCCAACATGGAAGCATGCACACATTATGATTTGGTATCAGGGCCCATTAGGTTAGATCTATTAGCCAGCAATGTCTTATGAAAATAAATGTTTGTTTTTCTGTAGATCTAATCATCTAACACCATTGTTTATCCAGAGTAATCCAGTCACCTGCGTTGAGAAAATCATAATTTTTCCCATTTGTCCAACTACTGATTATCTCTAATCTAGAAGCAAGTCAGTAAGGCGTTCAAATCGGCTGAACTGCCTGGTACCAAAAGCATACTTTTATCTAGTTTCTTCATTAGACATCACAAGAAACTTTTTACAGAGAACACAGGGGAAGCAAGGGCAATGGAGAGAGAGAGAGAGACTCGGAGAGGCCCGTAAATCATAAGTAAAGACGTCAGCCTTGGCAGCTCCCTTCTGTCTGTGCTGTGAGAGGTGCAGTCTTAAGCATATTTCATCGGCTACTCCACAGGCAGTGAACAGCTCTGGAGAACCGAACAACAAGGAGAACGAACAGAGGGAGTAACAGGCCGTGTCGGAAGTTCTTTAGCATGTGGCCCCTATGTTGCAAAAAGTCAAGATGCTAATGCGCTTTAACTCCTAGATTTAAGAGCCTACACATCCTTCAAGTGAGGGGAACGTGGTTTTTCCAGTAATTTGGTTAGTTCTTTAATACACACCTCTGCAGTACTAGTAGAAGCCTTTAATAAACTGCCAATTAATAAATGGTTGACCAAAAGGCACAAGGATGGTGATACTTACTTGCTTATCAGTGATCTTGAAAGCGTTCTTGGTGTAATTCTCAAATTTCTGGTCCGTTTTTGGAAACGGTTTGCCCTGTTCAGCGAAAAAAAAAACAGCATTATTTTCAGCACCTTGTGTCTCCACTGAGCTTAGAGATCTTGCTTGAATTTTGGCCAAATCATCATTCTACTGATGAATAGGCTCGACAGCAGGGTGTTGGAAGTTCATATTTTTGCTGTATCTAAGATCTAATTCAGTTTGCATGACTGTTCATGTAAACAACTGAAAACCGTGTGTACACATTCTGCCACATTTACACTATTTGGAAACTAAACAACTTTATTCTTTATGACTGTTATGATAATCTAAAAAGAAAACCGTCAAAAGTCAAGCAAACACTTTTTAATAATTTGTGGTGAAGATTTGGTCAATAAAAATTGGCACAATACTATATAGTCATGACGCAGTGCCTAATCAGCTCAACTTGGAGTTCGAAGTAATGGTAAGGATGATCATTACGATTACAAGTCTTTCAGTGTGCAGTCACCATCATCATCATCATCATCATCACACTAATCCTCTCTGGAGCTGGTTTGGCCAGGGGCAACAATGCCCATCTCCATGTGAAAAGTCAGTACGTGTGGAGGTCAGCTCTGATCACTGATCACAGGCTGATGGGGAACTAGGTTGGCTGTCTGCCGAGGCGATGAGACAATTTCAACAGCGTGAAGATGAGAGAGAACGGTCACGAGTCTCAGCATAATGAACAGAATTATTAACATCTGACTATCACATTAAGTTCTAGCAGCTACATCATTTACAGTAAATTCGAATCAGAGCATAGGTCCTGCCAAAAAATTTCTCTTCATTGTTGCATATGCTAATAAACAGTAACAAATGTATGCAGGAAAATATACAATGCACCCTGATGTGGTGCTGTGCCAGAACAATGCCAGAATGCTGACTAGGAAGCCCCAAGTTCTCTTTCATAGAAAAAAGATAAGGCTATGATGTACTAAAAACAAGTAAAAGTCACACATAGTTTAAAAATCAGATGAAACATAACACGTCATAATTGTTACTGTAGGTAGAAAAATACCAGTTCCTTTTTGTTAAAATGTCTTCAGGGTGAAATAAATTCAGAGTCATAGGAAATAAACTATTTTAAGAGGAAGCGACTGACAACTTGTCTTAATTACAGGTTAATGTAATCAGTAGTAAGACAGGTGGCGTATGAATGGGTGTATTTTCTTACCTCTTTAACAGCAGTGGCTAATCTGTTCTTGATCTCGCTTATGCTGAGCTTGATAGGAGTTTTTCCAGAAGGTCCTGCTCCAACTTTGTCTTTCACCTTTATTGCAACCTGTGAATAAACCCAACAGCTAAACTTGTCTGCAGCTTTCAGGAAAGTCATATGTAGGTTTGCTTCATCAATCATCCTGTGTACATACAGCAGCATGTGTAATGTTGTTTTCTTGATTGGCTCACAGTAACACATGCAGTACATGTTATTTTAACCAAATGATTCCCTGGTTTAAATAGTATTATCGCTAACTTTTAGCATTATGTTAAAATGCTGAAAGTTAGCGAAAACTTTTTCATGTCAATGTTATTTCGGCCACTCTTTGTTTTTGGCTTTTTTGGTAGAATAATAACTTTGTTATAAATAATAACAAATTTATTAACTGATTAAAATGTTGGCAGAGGAAAAAAGAGGCAAATACTGCCGATCTATCATCAGTCCCATTCTCAACAAACTGATTCTTGATTTATGTCGAGAAACCCCCAGTGGCAAAGACTGTCATTGTGTTGCCAGAAATCAGTCACTAAAATCTATCTTAGCCTAAAAGCACCAGGATATATTTAGTTCTATTAATGAAGGGACCAGTTAACCCAAGCAAGGGTACCGGAGTTGTATTCAGGTAAAAAAGAACACAAAATTCTCTACTAATAACATGACAGCACCTTTTTGAAAAATATGGCGGAGTACAAATTATCCTTTTATTGCTTCCAAGCAGGAGAGAACAAGCCCAAACTGCTCAGCAGCAAGGAAAGTAGAGACTCCATGCCAAGAGAAGACATAAAGGAGTTGTTTTCAGTGACAGGATCTCTGTTTCCCAATGGCCCAGAGTGTGAAAAAGGTCACATGTTCACAGAAAAAAAACATTGAGTTCACTACAGACAACTAAAAAACCCTATTAACAGATAGATAAATGTTTTACATTTCTCAATATACAGTTTTTCCCCTTTAAAGTTCTTGCCTCAAGTGTGGATCAGTATTTAAATAGGGTACATTGTGAACATTTATTTAATTACAAAATTATATAATTTTCCTTGCACTCTATTGTTGTGCTGTATATTACATATTTATTTATTTTTCAGTTTATCACTTCTGACAGATTCTGACAAAAACTCGTATAATCAAAAAAAAATCAATAACATACATTTTAGAAAGTTTTGAATTTAGGACCATTTCACAGGTGTTACATTTCAATATAGCTAATCATACTTTACTTCAACTTTTTTTTATATACATAATGACAAAGTCTACCGATAATAAAGGATGGCACATTTAAAACTCTTGTGTATTACACAAGTAATGGCCTGTCTATACACGCTGTACAGCTTGGAATCCAGTCTGATTGCAGGGTTTAACTGATGGACAGAGCCATGTTTTTACAACTGAGAGATCAGGGAATTGAAAGGGAAATAAGCTTAAGAATTAACTATATAAGTATTGATGTTCTATTCTTATTCTCAACTAAACAACTACGTTAATGCAACACTCGCCAATTTTTCCTTTTTTTTCTATTTTAAAGATGGCGGAGATCAAAGGACATCAAATTGTGTCAGATCAAAAGGTATCAAATTAAAGGACAAATGGTCATGCACTCACTCACTCACTCATTCATTCACTCGGACGCGCACACACACACAGTGCTGGCTATGGGCCATAAGGGCCTGGTGTGGTGCGGTTGTTATAAAGATGGCGGCGGGCGGAAGGGGG